>WSXT02168626.1:0-23376 GCA_011762715.2 Neuroterus valhalla | reverse complement strand
TGGCATGGGGCCCACGACACGGCACTAGTGCCCCATGCCACGGCGGCATGGCGCTCTCGATAGCCGAGCATGCGAAGCGCCACGCTACGGAAGTTGGGCGAATAGCATGCTACGCTAGCAGTCCTATTCTCTCCGTGAGGATAGGGATAGGCAGGAGATATAGAAGAATCACGTTGATGAATACGACGTATGCATTATATGCGACGATATTGGCGGAGGGGCTACGATGTAATGTTGGAGGAAAAGTATACTGCCGGAGACGCCAGCGGGATTCAGATCGGGTAGAAGCAACTTCAACAACATTTACAAGTTGCAGCACGTGGTGGATATAGAAATAGCGAAGGAGGGGCAAAAACTGTACCCGTTTATATATATCTCATAGGCGCGTTTCCCTCGGTAAATAACCGGAGGTTATGGAAGATGATGGATTAGAGGAGTGTCGTGAAAGGTCTGATCGAAAGGGCAGGATCTCGAGGTTTCTAGATGGAAAGGGGGTCGAGGCAGGGGTTTCTGCTTGACCCAATGCTTTTCGTGAGAAGAAAATCGCTGACCTGGGGAGAAAGATAGAGAGGAGGGTAGTAGAAAGAATGAGGGTGTAAGGGGGTAGAACTTGGTCACTTGCGTATGCAGATGACGAAGTGTTGCTGGTAAGAATTTGAGAATATAACCGCAGATTAGGCCAAGGTCACGTTGTCCACAAGAGGAGATGAAAAGGATATGACAGGGGATCGAAGTGGAAGGGGACAGCGATGCGGAGGTAAAAGGGAGATGAGGATGGTGTGAGAATGAAGAAAGCGGTTGTTTGCAGGTGGCTTCGAGAGGAGGATAAAGTTGTTCGCCTCGCTGGTAATAAGTATACTACTAAATGAAATAGAGGTACGTGGGTAGGAGTAAGGTGAGGAGGTAAAAAAGTTATAGGAGAAGTACACCAGATAGACACTGGGGTTTGAAAGAAGTACACTTAGTCATACTGTTGGGAGGGAGACAGCGAGAGCGAGTTGAGGGATTTCGACAGGTAGCCGGACGTGTAAGTATGAGGAAGAGAGGGTAAGTAGGCTAGTGAGGGAGTGTTGGTGGAAGAAGGAGAACAGGAGATGCGATGAAACGGTTGAAGACGAGAGGGGCAGGTATTAAAAAAAAATGGTCTGGATGGGGATGAAGCGAGAAGATGTCAGAAGGAGAGGAGTCAGGTGTATGAGATTGTCAAGAGAAGCGATGCGGAAGGAGGGAAGGTAAAAGAAGAGGATACGAGGGTCAAGGTATGATGAGAAATATTTGTGGATTACGCCAATATAGAGAACATGGTATTTTTGCGAGAAAGGAAAGAAGGGAAGTCAGGCACTAACAGCGAGGATAAAATGTGGAAGTATAGAGGGTTTTTAGAGGTTCTGGCTTGTTGAGAAGAAGTAAATGTGTGAATTGTATGGAGAGGGGTATGAAAAAGTGGAGCACTGGTTTGGAGGTTGCGAGGGGTTGAAGAGAAGTGGAATAAACATGGAGGTAGTACTGCATGAAAAATCGGACCAAAGGGTGATTTATCCGTGAGGGGGGTGTTGGATAAGATAGAGAAGAAGAAGAGGAAAGAGAAGGAGTAAATGAAGAAGAAATATGGGTGAGAAGGAGAGAAAGTAGAAATCAGTTAACTGTAAATAATGTAATAGTGGACATGCGGTAGTCATTAGGGTCCAAAACTATAAACCGAGCTGTGAACATACAACATTCAGCATTCATACATTTTTCTATTAAAATGTCCGCTCGCGCCGCTTTATTTTCTCCTATATTCCGAATTTTAGATATTTGAAATAATTAATAGGATCAAGGCAAGAAAAGTGCAAACCAAAAATCGCATGCTGAAACACCCGCTAATGAGAATTCTAGAAATTGACGCACCTGAGAATGCACTGTGTTCAACTTTATCAAAATTCTGAGAGCAAAGAACAAATATTCTCAGGGAGCCCAAAGAAACTCTTAAGTGCAGGTGCTTCAGCCGCCCTTTACAAATATTCACTGAATGAATATATATTTCACATATTTTTCGCATGTCTAACCACGCGATTGAGGGCAGGAATTGAACCTGAGAATTGCGCGTGAATAAAATACAAACAATCAACCTCAAGGTCCAATTGTAGATTTCACTGTAGAAACAGAAGATAAAATGAGTATCAACTTTAATTTCATTTTATTTCTCATAACTTTGATGAAGAATATGTGTTCTTCTACTTTCAAGTCTAAGCTGGCATCGACTCTCAGAAAATGCCCTTTATCGTAATTATTACGCACATTGATACAAGTACCCATCCCGAGCAAATAAATATTGATTTCTCTTTTGTATTTCGACGAAGATCCAGATTGGAATCGGAAGAACAGAACACTGCGCCACACAATGCCATGAATTGGAATAAGCTGCGTATTATTCTCAATAACAACATCTCATTTTTCTTGTATCTACCTACAAGCCAAAAAATCTGTCTCCCTCTATATTTTTTATTCCGAATGGGCTTCAGATCAATTTATCGGAAGTTATGTTGAATGCCCACCTCAGATTTTCAATGACAATGGTTGTGAGATTTTCGAAATATATATCGTTACACCACTTTTTCTAGATAGGAATATGAAAGATTTCAAACTAATAAATTCAAATTATGAAATTTATTTTATACCTAGAGCTGTACTCTTGACCATATAATTCCCCATGTTTGTAGACTGTCATGTTCTAGAAATTCCAATGTAGTTTATATTAGAATATAAAATTAGTTGAAACTGTCTTCAACTGAAAATTGTTTTCATTAATTTGATTATGTTTTTGTAGTCGATTTTCTTGGTAGATGGACTGGGATATGACCGTCTGGTCAGAACATAAATTACTCTGTCATTAATCCTAATCTAAAAACAAGAGCAAGGGAAAAAACGAAACATTTGAAATTATCACGCTTGCTTGTTCCATTGTACTTGGGTTTTATTATTGTACTTGTACATTCTTGAATATGAGGAAAGGCACAAACATTTTTTGTTGCTGTAGTGCATATAAATGTTTCCTTATTATTGTGAATCAAGTAATACATGCGTCAAGGCATAGAAATGTACAAATAGCTCAAGCAACCCTCGGGAATGCTCTAGAGTTTGGAACCGCAGAAGGATGATGCATTTCTTGCCACATTTGTTGCGCACGCCTCTGATCACACTTTTTTCCATTATTCACGATAGTTCCACCTAAAACAGTTATTACATTTTTAATAATTCAAGTTATCATATTTTTCTAGAAATCTGTTGTATCTGAAGATGTGTTACAAGTTAAATTCTTCGATTGAATGAATTCCTCAAAATTTCTTAAATTTCTTTCTATACAACTGACCTGCTCCGCAGGTTCTTCTGAGACAACTATTTGTCTCTCTACCGAAGATGTGGAGTTTACCCTTAGGAGTCAGTGCACAAACTGGATCCCCTTTACCTTTCTGGAAACATACTCCTTTTAGTTCTTAGTTTTGGCGAAAACTTATCGTTTCCGGATGTAAGAAATACATTTCCAACTTTTGTTTACTTACATGACATTTCACAAAACACTTTCCCACGCCCACAATAGTCTGCAAAAAATATAATTCTTTTAACTACTAATTCAATTAAATTCAACTTCCTTAACCAAATTTTTTTCCACAATATCAGAAAGAAAATTGTTTGAGTAAACGTTTTCTTCAAGGTGAAAATTGTAATATAGAATACTGTCTACTCCCAAAATACTTCAAATTTCCAAATTGTAAGCCCTCAAGAAACCTAACTAGGCTTATCTTCTGGGAAATCTCATCGAACAATCAAATGAAAAGAGAGTCAAGTTCGTGAAAATTATAGACATGGAACATTTCTACAGCCCGTGTTTTAAAACAATTGAATTGCAAACAAATTCTATTTATATAAAATTTTTTTTGGCCTAAGTGACGAGTATTTGAGCTATCTATAAGTAACCTATTCTAACTTTTTTTATGACGGATGTATTTTTACCTGCTATTGAAAACAAAGGACTGGTATTTTCCAAATTCGAAAGAAAAAAAGGATTTTGCATGTTGTATTATAAAAGACTTCGGAATAACTGCTCTGAGTTAAACTCACCGGTTTGGCAACTTCTTCGTTTCCTTCGTAGCTGCTGGCAAAAGTGTCCGATAGTACAGCCGCGATGACTAAAAATGAGAAATAAACATATATATTTATTCCTTTATACCCAATCGAATCTTATGCAACTGATATCAAGTTTTATGATATAGCTACAGTAGATGAAACCTTTTTTCTAAGTTTTGCTCAATCATGAATCAAGAATTAATGTACATATGTGTAGATGATTAGTTACCTAAAAGTAATAAGACGAATGCCGCTTTTCCCTTCATCTTGAAAGCTGAATCTTTCTAAACTTTTTTCCGATCAAGATCTTATTCGGAAATAATGATCTTTGAAGATGACGATGTTTAGCAAGAAATTGAATGCTTGAAGTTTGATAACAGTCCTCTGTCCCATTGCCTTTTATAGTACTCGCGTACACTTGTTAACTAGGTCGTCAAGGTATGGCGTGATTACAAATCTTATAAGCGTAGCTTATTATTCGAAACCCCGAAATGGTTTGAGGTGAAAAACAAAATGATAATAACAAAACTTAACCTTCATTGCGATTTATTTCCTTGTTTTCTGTTGATACTAGACAGAAAACAGAAAAATTCCCGGAAATTGGTCGATGATTAGAATTGGTCCAAAATTTTATACCTTTAGGTTCATATTAGTGCGTTATTGTAGGCTTTCAAGATTTTGAACTACAAATAAAATTCTGCAAAAAATGTTTTTTGTCCGAAGCCGATGGTCGTATTTGAACGACAAAAACTGTATTGTTCCAAAATGTTGATTTACCCTCAGAAAATCATGCCCAAAGACCTTCAGTTTTAGAATGAGAATTTTTGGATTCCTACCATTATCCTCCTAGATCATCACTTATCAGTGTGTTCAGATCATTCGATAAATCAAGAATCCATGCATAATTGAAAACGATATATATATCTGAATATAGTACTTGGTTGAAAATACATCATCTAAAGAAAAATCTGTACCTTTTTTTATTCGAAGGTCAACTTTAATGACTTGTAGCTTTTCAAAACTATGCTATTTCCATAGACGTTATGAGCTCCTCTTGAAACTCCATTCAAATGGAATAATTTTGAGGTTTCGCTGTGCCTAATAATTCAGTATCTGCAAACACAGTGCAGTTGAAGGAGCAAAATATAAAATAATAACAAAAATCATTGTAAACTTCCAGGATTCATCAAAGTAATCCAATAAATATACTGCGTGAACTCTATTTTATATATTGAACTGCAGCATACAAATTTTCTTAAGTGTAATTCTATGTTCGGGGTATAATGTTTCATCGAATGTGTGCAATCATTTCAATTGGGAAGATTCTCCAGAAGATATAAAGTGTATACAATTCACAGTCAATATTTCCTGCCTCGTCGAAGTTTTTGTTACTTAAATGTTTGTTTTATTACAGTACATGACTTGACCCAACCTCTTTGTTTTTTAAACGAGTGTGTTCAGATGAATACATTTTTGTCTCATGATTCTCATGTGATTTGATAATTCAATTGAAGGAAAGATGTGGGCTTCAGATAAGCAGCAGATTAATATTCGAATTAGTCGAGATATTGAATAATTCATTAATGAGAAACTACTAACTGCTCCTTGGAGATATGAGAATTTTTAAGTAGTGCATTATGCTTAGCTTTAGGACAACAATAAGAAGGCCCAATTGCGATACCTGACAGTAATCTTCCTAGCCTTACTCCATGCACGTTCAAAATATCGAAAGTCTGGGCGTAACGAAAATATTTGTGTTCCGCTCACCGAATTTTATTTGGCCTCCCTCGTCATTTCCGTAGACATATAATGTTATACTGCGTACATATCGATGAGAATTTACGCTACAAAATCGATAAAAACAAGCTTGCTTGTTATTTTAAACCACCATCAAAAAATGTTTGAGCATGATCGATTGAAAATTGCACTTCAAACTGAGATTTGAAAAAAAACAACGGAAAACAATATAGAGAACATATTTGGAGGTTCAGTAGAGATGCCGTTGGATCAAATGAAATATTTTTATTTGGAACTTTTTTATAACATAAGAGATTGTCGTGCAAGCATTTCCGTTTCCATGTGATGGTATATACATATATCAGTTTGGAAAAAAAAACTGTATGAGATTTAAAGATATTGCCTATGATAACTGTACTTTTTATTTCAAAGGTGCCCAACGCGTAAGCAACGGTGTAAATAACTGTCACTCGTCAATTCCCTCTCTTGCCCACCTTTGATGCGTTTATGCGATGAGCGGGATGGGGAAAGGGGTCTTCGGCGACCCTGCTATTTGAACATTGCACGCAAGTAGGTGTGGTCAGGCGTAGTCAGACGGAGTCCGTGGCGAAAAAGGCTTTCGGAAAAAGGGAAGAGAGGAGAAGTGGACCAACCTTGCGTTGGACACCACTGCTTTAATTCTTGAGGAAATCGATCGCACTTTTCCGTAATATCAAGACAGTGTGTTCCGCAAGAGCTCCAGCCGATTTCTAAAGGGGATACTGCAAAAAAAAAAGGTTAAAAGTGCCTAAAACGATGACTTGGCTAATTGATACGATTCCAGTATCATCCCTCATCGCAGAGGTTACATGACTTTCCTGGACACACTGTTGTGTCAGAAACACCCGGCGCTTTTGCGTCTCTCGCAGCAAGTGTAAACCGTGCCGTCAACCTTTCATGAATTGGATATATGCTTGGAACGCAAACCTAACCGCTACAACAATAAGCCGCAGACGGAGATAGGGAAGCGATATCAAGACCAACTGCGGAAATAAGGCATCCCTCAAAAGACGATGAAGATTGTTGGCTCACGGATCGAAAATCAGCCATCAAACATTGGAAACTCTAAAGCTGTCAACTTTGTCATTAGGCAGCGTATTGTTGAAAAAATATAAGTTTTATCTGACGGATAATATTTACGTCTATAAGGCAAGGTTGTCCGTTGAGTACTCTATTGTTTGGTATTCTTTGAAGAATACGTGATATTGAGAGACCTAACGGTGAATCTAAGTAAAACCAAGATAATGTACTTCCAGAACAGAAATAGTAAAGTTGAGCATGAATGGGAGTTAAACGAAGAGACGCGACGATGAAAATAGTAGGGGAATCCTGTTATCTAGGGTTCTGGTTTGAGGCAGGCGGAGGCAACGAAATACAAATAAGGAAAGGCTAGAAAATGCCAGTAAAATGATGCGTCAAGTGTGAGGTATAGGGAAGAGAAGATTTGAGGAAGATCGGAGGATGAGAGTATGGATGTTTGACGTGATGGTCTGGGCGGTTCTGTTCTATGGAGTGGAGATTTGGGGATGAAAGAAACGACAAAGAGTTGAAAGTCTTCACGTGGAGGTAGAGAGACATAAAATGAGGGAAGAACAGGACATGCAAGAAGGGTGGGTTGAATAGCAGGAGATAGAATTGGAAATGATGGTAAGACAGGGAGAGGAAACGTACAGAAAAGTTATCGAATCAAATTACAATAGGTGGTATAAGATGATTAAGTAAGTTGGGGAACCAGAGTATCTGAAAAATATGAAGAAAGAAAATGAGAGGAATATGATGATCCGATTTGGAATGGGGAAGGAGATGAGAGAATGAAGATACTGGATAGAGGAACAAGAGAAACTTTGTAGAGTGTGTGGGTATGAAGTGGAAACGTGGGAACGTTGAACGTGAAGGGCAGTAAGCAATAGCCATGAGGTTGGTAAGAGTAATAAAGTAAAACATAAAGTCGAGCCAAAAAATAATGCTTTAGAATGATGAATTAAAATTATAGTGATAGGAAACGGAAGCCCGGAAAGAGACCAATAGAGCGTACACAATTGTTATAAAAGCGAATAGACAGCGTAAGAGTAAGCTAGATTAAATAGAATGAGGCACAGATGATTCGGTGGGAGAAGTGAACTGCTACACACCAAAATCTTACCTGGACCTGATCCAGTATTTAAAGTCGGAGACAATTTTCCCGCTTTAGCCGGTGTTGAGCCACATTGCACTCCTACGAGAAAAAGACGACTGTTCTAACTAATCGAAATACAAGTCAATAACTTGTGTTAACATGCTGTATAATATATTCACAGCGATCCTGAATAACAGGACTGTTCGAATGGTAAGACCTGTATAGAGAGCGATTCACGATTGACGTTGATGGAAAAGATACGCAGCAGGCTGTTGAGAGAACCCGTTGATTAACAAACCTGTCTGCATATACGCTGCATTTTACAAACAAAATCTGTTAATAGCCTTGATTGATTACCAGGAGATTTACGATTTAACCCTAATAGACTTATCATCTGTCTGTTGCAAAGTTAAGAAGCTTAATCCGCATATTGTGGGGTGCATAGGGAAACTGATGCTCCTTTGGAAAACCAGATTCACGAATTCCTCCTGAAAAACATTGTGTTACAACTAACAGCATCACTTTCCAGAGAGGCGACCTTCAGGGTGGTACGATAAGAGCTCTCCCCTTCTGCATCAAACTATTTCCACTGTCTCTTGCACATCACGATTCTCATAAGTGCACCTGCTGCGGAACTAAGGAACGTGAGCATAAGGTCACCCATATATTTTATATAAACGATTGGAAGTTCTATGCTTCTGGTAAACAGTCTCTCAAGAATGATCTGAGGATCTTCGAGGAGTACAGAGAAGAAATGGCTTTACACTTTGGATCAGACATGTATGCCAAAATGGGTCTGGAGCGTGGAGTATTTGCAAACTTTCTCAATAAATCTGGGCTTGTGAACAAAAGTGGTATGTAACATCTTGGCGTTGGATAGACTAAAAAATGCCCGGGCATGCCTTAGGCCGCATTCAGGATAATACAACAGTGGAGCAGGCTTTCTGAAGCAGATACGAGCATCTCCTCCGACAGATTTGGTCGTCCCATATATCGTCGTTGAACAAGTTATCTAAGACAAGCATGCTTGCCGTACCGGTTCTACTCTATTAGTTTATGGTGATTCCATAGGCTACACTAAGAACCGTTCGTTGCCTGAAAACCTCCCTCAAATATCTGCGGCCTACGCAAATGCAGTTTTAGAACAAAGCGTAGTCTTCAAGCAAAACGTGGATGAGAACGTTGTTGTTGCTTAAAATTAAAATTTTTCGATTTCTTCAGTAAAGCTTATAGTTTTTATCAAGTCATGACGTGAATCGTTGTCAACTTTTCGGATTAGACTATTAATTGAAACCTGCATCTGATAAATAAAACTGAACTTTTTTCTGATCAATAATAAACAGAGCCATAAAGAAGGTCAGCTTATGCCAAACGTAGTGACTCTTATCACGTTTACCAACATGCTAAAAAACAAGCCTCAGAAAGTCCAAAGTTCAATTTTACTCATTTTTAATTTTATCAATGAGTTCAAGTGCTCGTAACAGCGCCCGCTCTATAGAGCGACCTTAAAAACTAAAGGGTTGGGTACTGTAATGTTTCAATTGTGCAATAGGTATCGCATTAGTATTTTTGTCCACCTTCATTCAGGATCCGTCCCACTGTGCGGCCCTTGACATCTCTCCGCGTAAGGTAAGGCATATGGAGAAAAGATTGCATATCAACTTGACCATTTCCTCTTCTGTACTTTCCCTCATGTGTTGGATGACACTCGTATATTGTAAACAATTTGCTGCCTAATGGTAAGCAGCTTTGAGGTTTCAATGTGTGATGGCGGATTTTTAATTCCTTAACCAGCTTTCGAGTCTCATGGTGACAGGCTCACCAGATTTGAAATGGTCAATTACACACTAAATACTGGACGCATTCTGTCCAGCCCCGTTAATCTACCTGTTCAGTTGATGCGAGTGACTCATGGTCTTCTGATCCATCGCCAACTTCATCATTTGATTTGAATCAGCCAAGGTTCTCACCGCAACAAAAATGAACGAGTGATAGTCTATAGGGGGGAATCTGGCGTATACCTTATTTCCCCATTTGATCCTTATGTTCCTCCCTTGTTTCTATCTGTGGCCTATTATTGCAGACAAGTCATGTAACCTCTGCGATGAGGGAAAATATTGAAATCGTAGCATTTTTATGGTGCCGTAGTTGTTCCCGCGAGGTGCTAGGGCAATGGTTTGTTAATTCTTGCAGGGCCCCGCATTCAAAGGGTGAGGCTGCATTCTCTACAAGGTTGACCAGTAATCTAGAGACACCTTAGAAGATACCTTACACTGGTGCTATCCAGTTTTCGGCTCATAGGTTGGGAGCTATTTTGTCAGGACTATCCTCAGACAATCTTCCGTGATTCCTTATTATCTTTCGGAACCGTATTCAGCAGTTGCCCTCAGCTAAGTAACCCTCTATTCGTAACCTAAGGATGCGTTCAGTGAAACTTCATATGGTGGGCCTCCATCTGAGGACATTCCAGTTCATGTTGTTCTGAGAATTCCGTTTTGTGAGGAAGAGCCCAAGGGATCAAGCAAGGGGTTTTGTGTGCTCAGCAGACCAGGGCGCTGCCATACAATCTGAGCAAACATATACGGGGCGTTCAATTTTGGCTGTAAGCGTCGCGTGTCTATTTCTGATGCATGCAGCGGAAAAAGGAAGGAAAGAGGCAGGGTTTGTAGTTCAAAGAGAAATGTAATATTATCGAGAGAAAAAATAGGAATGGAAACAGCTGTCTTGAATCTTGCCCACGTACAAATTTTTAAATGGCAATGGTTTATACGGTCCTGAATGTTTAATGGAAGTTAGTTGAAAAATTTCCGCTATGAATCAAATCCCAAAGGAGGCTCCTTGGTGGAAATTTCGGATGTATTAAGAATCGAAAGGATTCCGTCTGAGTGCTTCTGATTCCAGTCCGAACATAAATCTGTACTTTTTAATGGAGTTTATTCAAAATTTGCTTGATTACCTCCGATTTTTCTGTTTCCCTAATTATACATCTGGAATCTTGATCATGAACAGTGTTTTTCTGGTTCATTTTAAAATACAATTGGTTTCGGTTTCTAGATAGTGATATGGAAGATTTCAAACGCTCCACTTTCGTTCTTTCTTCCATTTCCGAAATTGTTGTCATCGTCCAGCCGTAAACACGCGTTCACCTCGAAACGAGGAAGAACATTCTTCCTTTTCGACGATATGCTCACTTTTTTTGCTAATTTTTTGCTGAATTTTCGAAATTCTAATTAGCTAAACTGATTTTCTTTTCCTGTTGATTGATGAAATTTCCCTTATTTCAAGAGCTTTACCCTAGACCATTCAATTCCCCATGTTTGTGGATCATCATGTTCTAGATCTTTCAACGTGGTTTTAATGAGAATAAGAAAATAATTGAGTATCAATTTTCCAAGGGAAAATTCTTCCATTGAAATATTTATGTTTCTGTAGTAAATGCACTGAGTTATAAATGTTTGGTCAAAACATAAATTAATTCCTCATCAATCATAATATAGAAACAAGAGCAAGGAAAATTACGAGACATTTGAAATGATCACACTTTAGAGTTTCATTGTACATGGATTTTATTATTATGCTTGTACATTCTTGTCTATATGAGGAAAGGCACGATCATTCTACTTCGCTGCAGTGCACATAAATTTTTCCTTATTATTCTAAACCAAGTAATACACGCGTCGAGGCATGAAAATGTACATATTGCTTAAGCAGTCCTCGGGAATGTTCCATAGTTTGGCCCCGTAAAAGGATTGTGCCATGGTTGCTGCCTTTTTTCCAGCATTTCTCGCGCACGCACACGATCACATGTTCTTCCACGATTTACTATGTCTCCACCTAAAACAGTTATAAATATTTATAATTATCCAAATCATCAAACTTTACTAGAAACCTGATGAATCTAAACATATGTTGTGAGTTATATTTTTCGATTGAATGAATTCTCAGAATGGAATTATTTCAGAATCATGTAGGTTATAATATCATTCTGAATGAATTCGAGGTTGAATCACTTTGAACTTCGAGATTTGAAAATGCGATTGTTCAAATATTTGCAAAAGCAGTATTTACACATATTTGAAAAATTACTTTTCAGAAAATGTGAACATTTCTTCCTGTACAACTCACCTAATCCGCAGGTGTTTCTGAGACAAAGGTGTGTCTCGCTACCGTAGATGCGGAGATTACCTCTATTATTCAGTGCACAAACTGGATCACCTTGACGTCTCTGAAAACATTGTCTTTCTTTAGTTCTTAGTTTTGACAAAAACCAATCAGTTTCCAATATGAGAAGTACAGTATCAACTTTTGTTTACTTACACGGCATTTCAAAAAACACTTTCCCACGTTCAAAGCAGTCTGCAAAAAATATAATTTTATCTAGTAGAAATACAATTAAAGCGACGGCTATAAAACGTTGCCTGTTGCCTTCATCAGGCTTATATGTTACGACATTCCACCCAACTGTCAAATTAATCACCTTATCTTATTCTTCATGAGGAATTATTATGAAAATAATAGACATGGAATTTTAAAACCAATGCTTTTATGCAATAAAATCGCAAACAAATTATATGTTTGAATTTTTGTTTATACATTAGAGTTTGAAGATACCCACTGACAGTTATTCAGTAAGTGGTTGGTTCAGTAACAAGTATTTCTGCTATCTATGTGAAAAATATTTGGAATTTTTCAATAGATGTATTGATACCCGTTTATCAAGGAAAAAAACTGTTTTTTCAAGTCTAGAAAATTGAGGCATCTTGCATTTTGTATCATAAAGGACTTTGAAATAACAGCTCTGAGTAGAACTTACATTTCTCGCAACAACTTCGTTTCCTTCGTGGTTGATTGCAAAAGTGTCCGAAAAGACAGCTGCGAATACTAAAAATTAGAAATAAACATATCTAGTTATCCTTTTGTACCCAATCTGATCTTACACAAGCGATATCAAGTTCTATGAAATAGCTTCAGAAGATGGAACTGAATTTATAGAACTGAAATACTTTTTCAACTTACGAATCCAGAATTGATATACATTTGTGAAAATGATTACTCACCTAGAAGAATTAAGGCGAATGCCACACTTCCCTTCATCTCGAAAACTGAATCTTTAAACAATATTTTTTCAATCAAGATTCCCTTTGGAAGAAGACCACTGAACGAAAAAGATGTTGAACAAGGAACTGAATACTTGGAGACTGATAACAGTTGTCTGTACCATTGCCTTTTATAGTATTTGCGTACTCATCTTAAGTAGGTCGTTAAGGTGCTCGACATCTAAAAACACGAAACAGTCGAATATCAAAACAAAAAATAACAGTAACAAAGCTTTACCTTCATTGAGATTTACCTTGATTGAGTATGGATTTTGTATGCCTATTACCATATTAAATCAGATGTATTTAACATATTCTAACCAATAACAAATTATATTAACATATTCAACTCTATTGATAGATGTCTATTAGCATATAAAGAAAACAAAGCATGAAAACCTTGGAAGTTAAAATACTCAAACCAGGCACTTGACAAAATTGCTAAACAGGGCCACAAAAGGAAAACGAGGTGAACCTTTTCTGAGCTTGCTTATTCTGTTTTTTGGGTCGCTGGTCGCGATTCTGGTGTCCATGTGACCCGATCACGTCTGGGTCAAGGTCAAATGGAGTTCAAACCACTTCATGCGCGGAAAATCATTTTGTTTACTCCGGATCCTGAAAAAACGAAGAATTTTGCGTCCAGAAACTCTTTGACCTTCAGATGAAAATAATCTCTGGAAGGCATTTGGAGCTCATCTGAAGTTAAGTTCTTTTTTGAATCATCCAGCTGGTACATCGACTTGGACTATGTCTCCAAACTACGAATCATTGTGTATTTTGGGTCGCTGATCATGATACCAGTGTCCATGTGACCCCGGCACTTCCGGTACAAGATTAAATGAAGGTCAAACTTTATCAGGCAGATAATAACATTTTTTCGACAAGATATTAGAGATGACTTTAGTAAGAAACAAGGTAAGAGATTCCACCAAGATTCGAACAACTTCGAGAGAAGGTTTCAAGGTAGTTAGGATGTTAACATAATATCTGACTATTGCTGGCCTTTGTAGAGAGACTCATCGAATGTACACAAAAAGAAAACTATCCGTCAATCTTTCACCTTACCTGTTTTCAGCAGCGGGCTATATTATAAGAACTTTAGTTAGACCTATTTTTCAAAAATATCAAGTAAGGAGGCAAGTAAGTTTGCAAGTAAACTCATGCTCAATAATTCAACCTTGACCCGTACGTGATGAGGTCACATGGACACCGGGATTGTGATCAGCGACCCAAAAAACCCAGTGATACGTAGTTTGGAGACTCAGTCCTAGCCGAAATACCAGATGGATGATTCAAAAAAGAATTTGACTTCAGATTACCTCCAAATGACTTTCAGAGGTCATTTCGATAAAAAGATCAAAGTGTGCCTGAACGTGAAATTCGCCGTTCTTTCAGAATACGGAGTCAAAAAAATGATTTTTTGCGGATTAAAGGGTTTTACCTTCATCTGACCTTGATCCAGACGTGATGAGGTCAAAGGGACACCAGGATCTTGATCGCCGACCCAAAAAAAACACAATGAAACGAGTTTGAAGACCCAGTTCTAGCCGAAATACCAGATAGGTGATTCAAAACAGAATTTGACTGCAGATGACCTCCAATTGACTCCCAGAGGTTATCTTCATATAAAGGTCAAAGAGTTTCTGGACGTTAAATTCTCCGTTCTTAGAATCCGGAGTCAAAAGAATGATTTTTCGCGAATACAAGGGTTTGACCTCTATTTGACCTTGATCTAGACGTTATGGGGTCACATTGATTCACAGAGATGTTTTTGTTTCCTATCCCTGTTTCTTCATAATAAGTCGATTGATTTTCAAATGTTTAGAAATATGTGATTGTGAAATAAAATAAAATTCAATCCATAATATAAGAAAATTCTTTGGGATCAATTTGGTATCTTCGGAGTACTTCCTTTTATTCTACCTTTCTGGTAAATACTTAATTTTGTTTTACCCTAGATATTTGGAATAGAGTAGAAGCTTATTCTCAAAATCCGAAACAGGTAAATTGCACTGTTTTCCAGTATATTCTACTGTTTGAAACAGCGGATAGTTCTGTTTCAAACAATCAAAATCTACAGCTGGTCACGCAGCACTTTTTTACTGTAATATCCAGCGGTTTTGTGAAGATTAGACTCATCACTTTTAACTGTTTATCCAGCACCGTTAACTGTAAGATCCAGCTGCTTCTCATTCGTTTTATTTAACTATTTTTCTCTGCTTGAATGTAAGGGGAATCAGCTGAAAATGCTTTACCTCCTTTCTTCGAATCCTTTGCGGCTTTCAAAATCTCTGTTGATGCATTTTGGATCTAAACGTTGTCGACTGATTGGAATTGATTGAATCGTATAATCAGACAATACATTTACGGATCAGAAATACATAACTAAGGGGGCATAATATTGTGCATGTACGTATCTCGGCTATAACCTCAGAATTGAAATATTTACTTTGCTTCTTATTTAGGTTTCATCCACCGCCTAATTTTCTCGATGGAATGTAGAACGAAAAACTTTTTATTCTTGTAAACCTACTTCGGCCATTCGTTCATGGGAATTGATGGAAGTCTTGTATTTTACAGCGAAATTTTACCATTTCCACTTTCGAACCAGGCAATTCCAATTAACTGATTTGGTCAGCGACTGGCTCCTGCCCAATTATCGAAAAGCGCTATATGAACTATAAAATGTACTATTTGAACAGCAAACGACGGCAGTACTGGTACAAACAGTACAAAGTAACTGTTTAGGATTTTTGAGAGCAATATTTTTGACTTCTATTATTACTTTTAGTAAAAATAATAAAATCGTTTAAATCCATAACGATTCGGAGTCTTCAATACCAAAAAAAGTGGAGTCTCCTACCTTCTGAATTTATCGAATACCAAAAACCTAAATGTTTCCAAACCTATGGAAGTTGATGACTTTGCTCCATTAAGATCATTCAAAAATGTAAATTTGAAAATGTTCAATCTTATTCCATGATCAGCTCTCAGCTTGAAACTTTTAACAACAAATTATTTCAAAACGTGGTCACCTAATATCCAAAAAATTGTGAATTAAAAACACGTACCTACACATTGAAAATGATTTGTTTTCATTTCTGAATATTTTTAAATGTTATCGTTTTTGATCATTTCCTAATTTTCGCAATAAATTCTCCGAAAATTGATCGATGATTGAAATGTGTCCAAAATTTCATTTTTTTAGTTTCACATTAGTGCATTATTGTAGGCTTTCAAGATTTTGAACTGGTAATGTTCCAGAATTTTGATTCAAGCACGCTATAGCATAGACCATCGATCTTTGTTAAGAATAATTGCACTATTTTTACTTCCTCAATTTTAGTATTCATCCACTCTCAGAAAATCATCTTCAAAGACCGTCAGAAGTAGAATGAGATCTTTACGATTTCTACTATAATTGAAAACAATGCATGTATCTGAATATATACTTGGTGGGAAAATACAGCATCTGAAAAAGAAATCTCTACTTTTTGTGGATTCAATGGCTCACAAGAAATTTATGAATTGAAATTAGTATATAGCAAGCATAATATACAGATATGCCATCTGGTTCGTATCGGTTCCTTTAGAATCAAACCGGTGGGAGGGTTCCTGGGTCTAGGGTTCCTGCTGAATATGGTTACGAAAACTAATCTTTAGTCGCGGAAAATTGTCCAGGAATGATCCTGAAGTAAAAATACCCAAGCTAAGGCGTGAACAACCGTGTTGAAAGATGAATGACACCTGGATGTGGTGTCCTTTACGGTGTCTTCAGGATACTGGACGATCTTCCGGACTATGCAGCCTTACTCTCGCATGCGGGTCTCTGCGAGAGAAGACAATCCCTGCCTTAGCTAGTCATAGGAATATTTATGGCAACACTAAATCCAAATCCAATTATGAATGCGGTTCAAAATGATCAAACGAGAGTTTAGGGTCCTCGATTACACGGAAACACGATGACGAACCGGCGAGACAAGTGACGTTCTTTAAGGACGTTCTTTATGGCTTAGTTGCTATGACGCTAGAAGCTTCCCTAACCACAGAGGTTACATGCGCGCCTGCACACTCTGTGGTGCCAGAAACACCCAGAGCTCTCGCACTTTTCACAGAAAGTGTTGAAAACCCGTGCGGTTAACCTTTCACAAACAAGAGATGTATGCAGAACGCTTCCTCAACCACTGCAAGAACAAGCCGCATACGAAAATCAGGAAGCGACATTGAGACCAACTGCTGAAACAAAGCTTCCTTCGAGAGACGATAGTGATCGATTGGGCAAGACGAAACGCGTCCCGTGTGCAGTGTGTAATTGAATACATAAAGTCGAGTTAGCCTTTTACGGCAAGGGTCCGAAAGTTTGCTCATGAAATCAGGTCCCATCATCACACATTGAGATTGTCCAAGCTGATGACCATCAAGCAGCACATTGTTGATAAAATACGAGTACCATCTGACGCAAGGAAGAGAATTCAAAAACGGGAGGGATGAGTCAAGGAGAATCAAAAGTGTCTTGCTGACCCTTCGCGCCTCTTCGGCGATCCTACTGTTTTTGTCAAACACCTACCAAAGTTCGAAGAAGTTCAGATATTTGGGAGGGAGATTTACGAAGAGAAACATCCATTGAATGAAGGCACTGAGAACATCATGCGTTTCAAGGAGCTGTGCAATAACCTCATAATACCCACCAAGGGAATGGCCACCAATCGCTCTTGAGGAGGTAAAGAAAGTATTAAGGGGCACCAATAACTTCTCCGCTGCTGGTTTAGATTGTATCAAGAACATTCGGTAGAAGAAGTCCACTTCTACACACCAACATCTGGCCCGCATCTTTACTCCATATTAAAAGTCGGAGATCCCTATTTCGCAGTGGCTAGTGTTAGGACAAACTGTACTCCTACCGAATAGAGGCGACTTGTCCAATCCGAGGAACTACAGGCCAATTACTTGTCTAAGCACGTTGTATAAGATCTTTACATCTATCCTGAATGGCAGAATGGTTCGGATAATTGGACCTGTTTTGAGTGAGATTTACGAAAAGCGAGGAGCAAAAAGAGGCCCAGCTGGCTGGTGGGAAAACCTGCTGATCGACAGGAGTGTCTGTAAAGACACTGCGAGCCACAAGCGCAGCCTGTCAATGGCCTGGATTGATTACCATAAAGTTTTCGATTCAAATTTCCATAGAATTATCATCTGTTTGTTAAAAAGCTTGAAGATTCATTCAAATATAGTAGGATGCATTGAGAGCCTAATTTCCCTTTGGAAGACCAGATTTACTATCACTTCTAAAAAACATCGTGTGGCTACCGTGTCACTTTCCAGATAGGTGTTTTCAGGGTAACGCAATGAGCCCTCTCCTATTCTGCGTCACACTATTGTCACTATCCCTCGCCCTTTACGATTCTCATGGGTACCTCTGTGACAGAACACTAATGTTCGTGTGCATAAGATCACTCATATATTTCATATGGATAACTTGAAGTTCCATGCTTATAGAGGAAAACATCTAGAAGACGCTCTAAGTATCAACTGGAGGTACACACGATATATTAGTATGGACTTTGGATTGAATGAGTGTGCCAAGATTCATCTGAAACGTGGATGAATAGCAGGTATCGATAAGGACCCTGAGCTAGTAGACGGAAGTGCTATGTGACATCTTAGTGCTGGAGAGACCTACAAATACCTGAGCGTGCCTGAAAGCCGCATTCAGGATAAAACATCAGTGACAGAGGTTCTCCAAAGCAGGCACAAACACCTGTTCCGACGGATTTGGTCGTGAAACCTGTCGCCGTTGAACAAGATATCTGCGACTTACATGCTTGCCTTCCCCAGTTCTACTCTATTCGTTTGGGGTGGTTCCGTAAACATAGAACGAGCTCAGGGCCCTCGATATCACTACGCGCAAGATGATGCATACGAAGAGAAGCTTGCATATCAACTCGTCCGTTTCGCGCTTATACATCGCACGCCGTAAAGGCAAACGCGGACTTCTCGTTCTTGAATGTCTATGCAACTGAATTATCCTGAATACTGTTCATATATTCGCGAACGATAGAGATCCTCTCCTGGCAATGGTCAGAAATCATGAAATGAGTGGGGAAGGAGCGTTCCTTTACAAAAACGCGGAGCAGGCAGCTGAAACCCTTAGCCTGAACCTCAACATCAGAAGTGAGGAAAGTTCATTACTCTATCGAGATGTCTCACTCCTAAAAGTACAGCTGGAGAAAGCGCAGACCAAGGACTTCCTCAAATAACATGAAGACAAGGTGATGCATGGGAACGAAGAATGAGCTCACGGCCCACAGTGGGACCGATCCTGATTCCAGGTTTCTCAACACCTGTCGAATCATGATCAGTCTCCTCCCTCCTTGTTACCTACTATACGAAGGCGCGTTCGTTGCAATAAAACCTACCGCAAACATCCGCAGCCTGCGCAAATGCGATTTTAGAATAAAGCGTAGTCTCTGAGTGAAACATGAATAAAAAGGTTGTTGTTTTATCCATCTGTTTATATCATCTCTCCTAGAGACACCGTAAAGGATACCTCACCCAGGTGCTATTTGATTTTCGGCACATACGTTGGGAGCTCTTTTCTCAGGACAATCATCAGACACTTGTCATTCTCGAACTTCCACCATGGCTATGCCCGAAACCAAACTTATGATAAAATTTTTGCGCATGCTTTGAATCTCAGATATTTGAAAGCATCAATAGGTCCAAGGGAACAGAATTGAAAACATGAAATTATTATCATAACATTCTCAAATTGAAATTAGAAAACCAACGCATTCTGGAACATACCGTGTACAACTTTATTGAAATTTTGTGAGCAAAGAACAAATATTTTCAGGAAGCCCATCAGATAAACTGTGAAATATAGTTGCTGCGGCGGCCCTTTCTAAATTTTTATGGAATAAATGTATTGCTTATATTTTCCGTGTGTCCAGACACGTTGTTCAGGGCAGGATCCAAACAAAGAGATATCACGTAAAAAAAATGAAAATAATATAAAGGTTTCCATATTCACATTTTATATTGGATTCACCAAAATGATTAATTCGAAATATCAGAACTTTGATTTTAAATTATTTTTTATAACTCTCAATAAGTTGATGTTTGTTCTTATCTTCCAACTCCAAGCTATCATCGACAATAAATGCCCAGAATATCTTATTCTTTTGCAGGATATTTAGTTAACGTCTCTTTGAAAAATTAAAATCGAACTTTAAAACTTCGGAAAAGTTAGATCGCAAGAGAAAGAATAGTAAAGGGGGAAGGAAAACACAAAATTTACCTTCCAGGAGGAATATGGTTTCATAAAATAAAGTTTAGCAGAAAATGCTCTTCATAATCATTCCAATACAAATAAATACAATTTACTACGCCAAGCGAATAAAGTATTGATATCCTAATTTGGATTTTCACAAAGGATCAGATTTGAATCGAATAAAAAAGGTACACACAATGCGATGAACTGAAATTAACTGCGTAACTCTTCAAAAAACTAAAATCTCATTTATCTTAAATCTTCCAACAGGCCCAAAATCTGGATTCATTCATCTTTTTATTCCAAATGGGCTTCACATCAATCGAGCAGAAGTTATTCAAACACCCACCTCAGGTTTCCGATAACAATGGTTGTGAGATCATTGAAAGATATCGTTATAAAACCTGTTCCTAGATAGTGATTGTTGTCATCGTCTAGTGATAAACACGCGTTCACCTCTCAAGGAGAAAGATCTGCCTCCTTTTCGACGATATGCTTATTATTTTTGCTAAGTTTTTGCTGAATTTTCAAAATTTTAACTATCTAAACTGATGTTTTTTTTCCTGTTAATTGATGAGATTTCCCTTGTACCAAGAGCTGTACCCTAGACGATTTAATTCCCCATGTATGTAGATTATCATGTTCTAGATCTTTCAACGTGGTTTTAATAAAGCTAAGTAAAGAATAATTGAGTATCAATATTTAAAGAAGAAATTCTTCGATTGGAATATTTATGTTTCTATAGTGAATGAACTGAGTTATGACTGTTTGGTCGAAACATAAATAATTTATCATCAATTATTATATAGAAACAAGAGCAAGGAAAATTACGGAAAATTTGAAATTATCACAGTTCAGAGTTTAATTGTGCTTGGACTTTATTATTATGCTTGTACATTCTTGAATATAAGGAAAGACACGATCATTCTACTTCGCTGCAGTGGATATGAATTTTTCCTTATTATTCTAAACCAAGTAATACACGCGTCAAGGCGTGAAAATGTACATATTGCTTAAACGGTCCTCGGGAATGTTCCATAATTTGGCACCGTAAAAGGATTGTGCCATGGTTTCTGCCTTTGTTCTAGCATTTCTTGCGCACGCGCATGATCACACGTTCTTCCACGATTTACTATATCTCCGCCTGAAATAGTTAATAATATTTATAATAATTCAAATTGTCATATTTTACTAGGAACCCGATAAATCTGAACAAATGTTGTAAGTTATATTTTTCGATTGAATGAATTCTCAAAATGGAATTATTACAGAATCTTGTGATTTGAGTGATATCATTTTGAATGCATTCGAGGTTAATTCACTTCGAACTTCAAGCTTTGAAAATAAAACTATTTAACTAGTTGCGGAAGCAGCGTTCACACTTATGCCAGAAATCACTTCTCGAAAATGAGAAAATTTCTTCTGTACAACTGACCTAATCCGCAGTTTCTTCTGATACAACTATGTGTCTCGCTACCGTAGATGCGGAGTTTACCTCCAAGAGTCAGTGCACAAACTGGCTCACCTCGACGTCTCTGAAAACATAGTCTTTCTTCAGTTCTCAGTTTTGACGATGACCATTCGATTACCAATATTAGAAGTACAGTGTCTTCTTTTGTTTACTCACACGGCATCTCAATACACACTTCCCTAAGCCCAAAGGAGTCTGCAAAAATTTAATTTTAATTAGTAGAAATATAATTAAAGCGTTTTTTGGGAGGCTATACATATTCTCTGAGTGAGGTGACCTAACTGGGAAAAACGAGAGCACCCCGTCACGGGAAAATGGACACACAAAGTGACACACAGCACACTCAGCTACCCCCTCTCTCTTCCCTTCTCTCTTTCTCCCTCCCTGCCGTTCTGGAGGCCGATGTAATATATGTGCTGTAGACTCTGCGCTTCCCGTTCTCACATGTCTTCCTTTCGCCCACTCTTGCTCGGGACGGCTCGGCTCACACTCGACACGCCGCGTGTGTGTATTGAACACGGACTGACACGTTGCGCGCGAGTAATGGCATTTATAATGAAAAGTTCTGATAGTGATTCGTCTGAAAGTGCATGTCTGCATATAACACTGGAAACTTACGAACTTTGATTATTCAACTTCTTTGAAATTTGAATCTCGAATTGCGAGCATATTGATACTTCCTGGTACAATATTTCTTTTACTGGCGTCCATGTATGCATAAAGTAAGAGGATACCTCTTTTCTTCAAATCGATTATTGGAATAACAATCGAATTTATGATTTTCTCTCAACGCGGGAGAGCAAAGCTTCTTTTCGGCGGTCCCACGACCACTCTACTATTTTTTCAGAGATGTATAATTTGATCATTTAAGTGTTCAGAATAATGTCTACTCCCAGCATACTTTGACATCCCTGCAATGGAGTTGCAAACAAATTCTATATGTTTGAAACTTTGTAAATTATGGTTTGAGGATGCCAAATGACAGTTAGGCAAGGGCCGTGGGTTGAGTAAGAAGTATTTCTGCTGTCTATGAGAAACATATTCGGAAATTTTTTCACCAGATAAAAAATGATGTTCTCGCAATTCTAGGGAATTGAGACATCTTGTATTTTGTATAATGTAGGAGTTTGAAATAACAGCTCCAAGTGGAACTTACCCTGCGGCCAAGTTCTTCGTTTTCTACGTAGCTGGTCGCAAACGTGTCCGAGAGTACAGCTGCGATTACTAGAAATGAGAAATAAACATATCCAATTATCCCTTCGTACATAATCAAATCTTATACAAGTGATGTTAGATTTTATGATACAGCTACAGAATATGGAACTGAGTTTATTGAATTGAATTACTTTTCCAAGTTGGAAAGTAATTGGGATTAGGGCTTCAGTATTCTGGCAGGACATATGCTTTATACTGAGAATTTCTCGTTGAATAATATGCAGCATACACACACGGAAAACCCCATATTGCTATGGTAGCAATATCAGAATGGTCGCAAGGTTACTTTGTCGTTGTCAACACGATATAAAGAGTATCGTGGTCG
>WSXT02168615.1:0-23378 GCA_011762715.2 Neuroterus valhalla | reverse complement strand
GGGGGGGGGGGGGGGGTGGGTTTCCAGCCCCCTACCCCAAAAATTTTGACTTTCTGCATCCCAGGTGAGCACGGTCAAGATGTGCATAAGGTGTACTTTTTTCACTTATTTTGCTCCCCCCCCCCTCCGGAATATTTTTATGGATCCGCCCCTGGCCACGTCAAATCACATATTTGTCATCAAGGGCAATCGAATTATTACCCTTTTCAAAAGTGCTTCACGATGAAACAATAGTTCAAAATAAAACGTGAAAAATTCTACAATTTTGAAGCATAGCTTTTGAAATCATATGCAATACAAATAAAGAGGTCAGAGAATTGGTCGATTTCATTATAGGAACCGCTTACATCGAACAATTCTTAATTTACAAGGAATAATGGAAATTGGAAAATATGCAAAGAATTAAAAATTGAAAACCTGTAAGATTACACTATTTTTTATGTACTTTTGTCAAGATATACCAACTTGAGAAGTGGTCATCAAAAATTCTAGATTTGAAAATTTGTAACGTTCAGTCAAATATTGAAAAACTTCAAATGATTAATATTTGTGGACGTCGTTATGAGAAAGGCCCTCTTATGTTCAATATGGATTTACATATAGGTAATGTGGCCAAATCAATTTTCGACAGTTGGAGCCCAAGACAAACTGAGGCATTTGATTTGAACATTTGGACCTTCGAAAAACAGATTTTTCATGGAGAAAAATTGAATGTCTCACAGAACTTTTTGTTTTGAATTATGGAACCCTATTTCATGTGAAAACATCATGAAACAAAAAATCACTTCGAAAACGAATGTAGAGATTGACATCCTGAGGATGTGTGAAATTGATGCTTCATGAAAACCGCTTCTTTGTGTGAGCAATCTTAATCGCAGTATTACAATGTTTGAAATTTTATTTTCTCCACCCAAAAGGCAAAATCTTCGTTTTCCTACCGTTCACAGACATCGAAAATGACTGATTCTTCACCGCATTGGTGAACAGTAGCTAAAATATTTTGGTAACTGTTCACGGGTAAGAAGAACTTATTGCTCTTCGGTATTATTTTGTAACGCTATATAGCAATATAAATGGTTGCCATATTGTTAGGTAAGGTTATTTGCTATGTCTGTAAACAGCGATTAATCTCGGGTGTTGTTTCGTAATTTGTAGATAAAAATAAGATTCAATACACGAGGTATCTCAGGCAAATGTTCGCTGCTTATGTGAAGGCCCTCCACTGGGCGATTGACTATTTTCCCCCGACCTGCTCTGAGTGACATGAGCGAACGTCCCTGCCACTGTACAGATTATGGATGTATCTACTCATCTACCATTCCCCCGTAATCAATGCCAAGCCCTATTCTTCTCCATCCTTTCTAGTTCAATGATATTTCAAATTGAGGTCCCGGATACTTCAACTTCAAAGGACCATAGTTCGGGCAATTCTTGTAATTCACGAGTTTTACGAGAATTAGATTAAACAACATATTGCATGAATACTGCGTATAAATATGTTATCAATGAAAAGAATGATTCAAAATGACCAGAATAAATTGATTTCATAAGTTATTTGATACTTTTATATCTTCCATTGTGATCAATAAATAATCCTTATTTTAAACCCTTTATTTTAAATTTTTATATCTTCGATTCCAACTATTGAATAATCCTCTGTTATGATTTATTGTGAATAAATATTAAACGGGAATGTTCGTATGTTGTTCAATCTACTCGTAAAATGGTATCTTGGATAAATGTGTATAATTCGTATGATTCTTTCTTTAAGTGGCATCCCTGATAGGCCTAATCCGCGTATCAATCCTTTAATGTTTGAAATAATTTACATAATAATTTCGTCCATACAGAAGTTTTTCTAGTCGTAGATACATGTGAAGAATTTCACCTTCTGAAATCTGTAGGGCAAATGAATTCCAAGGCTATTATGTGCGTTTGAAGTTGAATACCTTTCATAACATCAAACAGTGTGCGAACTTCTTTTTTTCGTGATTGTGTTTTTGATAAAATAAATTAAGATATACCAACCTTGAGAACTTTCGAGACTATCCGTTATCAACCTAATGTCGTTGTTATTATGGCAGAGTTCGAAATGGAAATTCATCTTATCTATCTACTACTGAAATAACTTTCATATGAACTAAAAACCTAAAAGTATTGACACTTGGACTAGTCCTACTGGGTATACTACCTAAAAACGAATCATACTTTTCGAACAAATAAATTTCTGATACAATTTTATTTTCTATGAAAATTATTGCTTAACAAAAACCATAACCTAGGATTATTCATGACTCCGGATTAAGAGCATGAAATAAATTGTCGAAGTCAATTCTTCATCTATTATTTTAGAATAATTATTTTTGAAGTTTCTTGGGAAAGGGTTATCAAATAGTCCTAATTGCAGACATAAAAATATAGAATAACTTGTCTGAGATAAATTTCCATTCTTCTGCCATTAGACAGTATTAAATCGCGATTTACTTGTAGAACGTCATGAAAAATATTCCCTGAAAATTTCTTTTAAAATTTCCATGAATTGGCTGAACTACGGCAGGTTGAAGTTATAGAATACAAGCCCTCAATTTCAAACATCATCGAACTGAAAGGGTGATAGGAGGGGAGATAGGTCCCTCATCCGTACAGTGGAAGGGGAGTTCGCTCTCGTCAGAAAGTAATTTTTTAAAGTTATTATCTACGGGCCAGACCTTCCCTGAAAAGGTCGGGAGCAAACAGTATTGGCAATTTGAAAATCCAGTGCGACGCTAGTGGCGACTTAGTAGTTACTGCAGTCATCCATCATGGCCACCGCGTTGGTACATCAATATCATGTCACGCATCGAATTCCAAGTTATTTTGCCTGATTAGGTTATAAAAGACAATGTGAGATAATGAAGTTTAACGGGTATTATATGTAACATATGTACATCCCGTCTACAATTTTCAAACATAAATTCAAAAAAATTAAATACTTATTCAATTTTATGCATGAACATAAGTGACCTACCAGGAACCATATAGTAATGCAGCAATAATATGTTTACAGAAGGTAAACCCAGTCTTACAAGATCATTGCATTCTATCGGTAGTCACAAGCAGTTCTTCCTCATTATTTTATACATTCTTATGCTTATTATTAATCAATAAAGTTCAAGCCACTACGTGTGAGACTGCTCTTCTTCCACTTATATGGCCTTTGTAACGGCCATATTGGATTTTTAAGTAGCGTACCCCTGCCCGCGGTATATATTTTCCTAGCCAATACTTTCCCCATCATTTACCCTACGCTTTGGCATCGCCTTGTCTATGGTTCGTACTGAGCTTTCACACAAGCAGTGATCAATCTGCATGTTTTTTATTTGGTATCTAAATACACTATTTCGCAACAGTCTGAAGTTGGGTATCAATGGCTTCTCAATTCATAGAAACAAAATTCCAATAAATTTAAGAAAACGGAATATCCATGTCATGATTGTGAAGCTGGCTCAAAAATAAAAAATTCTTCATTTCAATTATTTTTTGTCAATGAGTGATGTAATCTCTTGGTATCGATAAACAAGTTAAATTTTTTTCTATATCAAAAAAGGCATCTACTGCGGCGAGAGCCATACAAGCTTACGTATTATGCTTTTCCTCAAACATAAACATACCTATTTACGGCTGCTCTCAGAATATGAGTATAGTGCCAATAGATTTAGTGTAGATCCTAGTATTATCCCACACTCGATCCCGGAAATAAGAATGCTGACTCCAAATTAAAAAACACGAATATTTTTCGAATTAGAGACGATCGTAAGAGCCGTTTTCATGCGGACGCCCACATTTTTAAATTCTTATTCAGAAGGCTTTCGATTTTAAACGTTTCCAAACAATTTTTAAGAATAATCGTTGCTGATGAAATTATTTCAAGATTGTTCCTACAGAGCAAACCGAAATTATCTGAAGTTTTCAACTGAAAAAATAAAGTATCTCTCAAATTTTCCTGTTCAAGCGTGGTTCCCCTGAAATTGAAGGTGTCAATCTTCGAAATAGTTTTGTTTGAGGAATCTCCAGATTTCTCAAGTGGAATTCGCAATAGTGAAAAACATTTCCGAAAAAGATTTAACATAATTTGTTTTTAAATATACGCCTATTCCGTAATTGATTGAAAAAACGGAAACTTACAAAAAATATAAAACAAAGATAATAAAATGAAAATGTTGTGGAATAATAATTTTACTGAAAAAATATGTGACGCCGCACGAAGAAACCAGTCTAAGCGTCCAAAGGCGAATTAAACAGGACAGGCTGAAGAAATATGCCAAACTAGTGTTGAACTCTGTCGACCGTTGCTTATTCTCCCCTCTTCTTACCAATTATTCTACGCGTATAGCATGCGTGTATTGCGAACACTTCGCGTATCTCCGGTCCATATTAATGCTGCGAAATGCAAGACGAATGCAGTATTATTCCATAAATCTCTTTTGGATCGACCATAGCCGAAGTGACTGTCTTCACTCGTAGACAAGATGCGAAGAAACATTAGAAGTAGAGGGGGAAAAACGCAATGAAGTCTGGCACTCTGAAAAAAAACAGGGAATGGCCCACTTTGAAATAAAATAACTTCGTAGATAATGAAAATAGAATAATTCTAACAACACAATCTTGAAGATAGGCTCAAAATTTACAAAAATCAATCAGAATCGGAAATTTTAATTTTGTATGCCTAGGCTAGTTTCTTTGTGCGGCACACAGTGGTTCAAGATCCCACATTCCTGGCCAAAACTCAAAAAGGTACATTTCTGACTTCTCGAGTGTTTATATCGCGTTTTTTCGGTCGCTGAACTCAAAAATTATATTCGAAATTCAAAATGGTGGACCCAAAATGATGAAATTGAATACTTTCAGTGATAAATACCCTGATTTCATGAAATGTTACAATTCAATTTGGATAATTTGTATTGTGTCCAGCACATTCCAAACGTTTTCAAGGGTATATTAGAACGTCACTGAATAAATTACTTGCATTTTAAATGAATATCTTTTCGGCATAACATGTGGCGCGTAGTGAATCACGGATTGGTGGGCTATGACATGGGTGAACAATCCCATGCGGTTGTAGAAAAAGCGCATTTGTTTCTATGGGGGTAGCCTGGTGCAACTTTTGTTGAAGGGATCAAAAAGTTAATACTTTTTGGCGATCAAAACGGAAAATCCTGGTGCGCGCACTCGCAGACAAAAACAGAATTCACAACGTATATTCCTGAATTGTATGAATACAAAAATTTTGGACGGGTTCATTCCACTCCGAATATTATAAATATACTTGCTCGAAATTCAAATTCGGAAATAAGCAACGATTTACCGTACCTTCAGGAATATCCTCCATGTCACCTTAACTGTTTCTGGCACGAACTCACAGAATAACAACATTTTTTATCGAACACTCGAAACTCAAGAAAGACACTGATAGGCGCGCATCCGGCGAAGAGTCAAGTTTAACTACTCGCCACAAGGACAGTTTTGAATATAATGACTGCCCCTTTTACGAAATAATGTTCCAATGTCCCATACATGTGTGTAAATGAACATATACCTCAGCCGGTAAACTTCTAATTTTGAGGTTTTGACCAGCTTTCCGGAATCTTGAACCACTGTGCGGCGTCAAATACGTATCAGCTTAAATTGAATACTAGTTTTCAACGGAACAGATGAGAGGTGTGTGCTTCAAATAAATCAGTAATGAAAGAATGCCGAATTGAACATCTCGGATTCTCTTCCTTGTCAGTGGGTGTCATAGCTATTTGAAATCTTGAATACTGTTTATACTTTTTACCTTGATAATATTATTAAGTCGAGTCTTCGAACTATTGAATTTCCAAATCCAATTAGAGATGTTCCCTTTAGATATATAGCCATTAGTATTGCTCGTAGGTAATATGATTAACGACTTAGCAAAAGTTCTTTCTCTCTATAGCTTCGTTCGTGCACGTGGTTAGTCGTGAAGCAGCCCTTAGAGCGTTTCAAAGGAACGTTCTTCGTGTAAGCGAGACTGATACAATGTACGCGCGAAGTCTAATGCCATGAAGTTAGAATGAATCGACATTTTGTTTAATAAAGTGCAATTTTCTCTGTCCCTTGCAGGAGAACTTTATTAATGTCGGGTTCCTGAGGCTATTTCGAGCTGCCAGACTGATCAAACTCCTTCGACAGGGCTATACTATACGAATTTTATTATGGACATTCGTTCAGTCTTTTAAGGTATGTCCATTCTTAATCATTATGCAAACTTAGGTTCACCTGACTTCTGGTAGAGTTGATAAGGCTATGTATTAAGCGGTATTATTTGCGTCAATATAATAAAAGCAGTGCAATAAGACAGAAAATCAAAACTCACAGGCAGGTAAGAGAAGGTTCTATTGTGAACGAAGTTAAGAACAGTTTATGCAGCTGAACACCGAAGTTCCTCAGTTAGGAGGCATGGGTCTCAATCACCAGTCAGGTGTTTGAGAGGAAGATAACAGAAGATATTTATGCGATGTGTGGCTTCAACTAAAGGAGGAAAAGGCAAGCAAAAACCCTAGAATAGAGCCTGCTAGTATCATAGACGCACATGATTTAGCGATTTCGGGAAGCTCCAGTAATAGGAAACTCCAAGGTCCGGACCTAATGCACAATCCCGGTAACAGTTTCTGGCAAGTGTGCACATCCAAACCTTATGCCGAACTTTCTGCTCAAAGGAACCAGGTATATGTTGCGTAAAAACCCGGACGCTCGAAACCCATCTGAAAATCGACCGATGGTCTGTCTCTCAAAGACTCATAAGTGCCCCACAGCTGCAATCGCAGATAAGATTTACTTCCATTGTGAAAAGAATAACATTCTAACCATTGTGGCTGTGACGTCAGCTAGGAAAGACAAAAAAACTTTCACATGGCTTGCATTGACTACAAGGCAGCGAGTCCTTCTATACCACATGACGATTTTCTTCAAGTTTTACAAATTCACGAGATCTGCCCACGCATCATCAACCTCCTGGGACTCGCGATGATTCTTTCAGAAACAAAAGTCAAGTCCTCTGATCTTCGGCAGCAAAGGACAACTAGACGAATTTGCATTACGACTGGTATATTCCAAGGGGATTTTTTCAGTGCAGTATGGTTCTGTCAAGCAATGAATCCATCAAGCCAAAAACTAAATAGCATATCTCACAGATTCAAAATACATGATGATGAGGATGATCATATTTCGAACCAGCTTCTGTACATGAATGACATAAAGATATACGCTACCTCAAACCAGATATTGCCGCGAGTGATCAATGTCACCAGACAGTTTTCAGGCGACATCCACATTGAGATTGGACTAGATAAATGCAGAACAGTGCATTCGATTCGAGGAGAATTAGGAAACGAAAAATTGAAGAATGAGATTCAGGACTGTATAGAGGCAATGGTTGTGGGCTGTGTCTGCTTTAACTGTGAGACTAAGAATAGTTCTAATCAGGGCTACTAGAACCTATGCTATTCCTGTTCTCTCGTACTCTTTTGCGCTCAAAAAATGATCAAACGTCTACCTTGATAGGATAAACAGCAATATTCGCGTTGGAATGAGTAGGCATCGAATGCATCGCAGCAATTTTGTGAAAGAAATTTTAGACTACTTTATCAGCAGGCAAGATGTTGCGCTCCACAATACCATATTTGAAGGTGATCTCGATTACATGCCTTCGAGCTTGTCCTCAGCGGAAACCTTAAATATCAGGTCAGAAACCAGAGAGGAATAAGAAACGCAATAGAGACAAAAAGCTATGCACGGACAGAACCTCAGGACCTTAGATCCATATGAAATGGATGAAGAGGCATCTTATATTTGTTTGTAGAAGGGCGTCCTGCTTCCGGAAACTGAGAGATTTGTGATAGCTATTCAGAACAGGGTTGTCTTCACAAAAAACTATCGCAAGCATATTTCACAGCAAGACGTGGTTGACAGGTGCCGATGGTAATGAGATACCAATGTATTAGTCGAGTATATTATTGATGGCTATCGCGTAATGGCTCAGAGAGTACACGCACCGACATAATGTTGAAGCAGGCATTATACATCAACAACTTGCCATCAACCTAGGACTCTTGAAAGAATGGATGCCTTTCTGCATGCAGATGCATTCCTTTCTTTGTTTTGGGAAACGAATATTACATCTTATACTGGGATGTTACTATCCAAATGTGACAACCAAGATCTATAAGTACAATGATCTAAGGCATGGATTAAAGACGATATGGATAAATGTGAGACACGCATCTTTCCATCTCATCGTGATATTGGCTACAGGCAATGTGTACGCAAGATTCACTGAACATTTGGAACAGCTAGGCGTCAACTAGTTACTGTCAGCGGCTCAAAAAGCGGTTTATTAAACACTTGCCGCATTCCAAGGAATTTTCTCGACTGTTAGGAAGTTTGCATCTAAAACTCTATGGAGTAACAGTTGGTTGCTCTGTACAAGCATTCAGAGTTGACGCAAGTTGCCTTTAACACACTCTACCGCTGCGTAATGACAACACTGTTACAAGACGCCATAGCGCAAGCTAGGAAGGATCAAAGAAACTCGCTCATGCCTACTTTGAACTATATCAATAACTTAATATTGTGCTTACCAAAAAATCAGTGCAACGAATTTCAAACTTTGCAGTAAAATTTTTAATATCTTGACTTCATCAGGCACTTGACTTATTTCGTGGCTGATGATGAAACACCGGGTTAAAACACTCAAGATCAGTTTTTGACGAGAATAATAAATCTTTATTAGGTTGCCAAACGAGAAACAAAATGTACAAAAAATATATAAGGTAGGCCCAAAAGACAACTTACAGTGCAATTAAATTTTATACAAAAATCTTCTATGAATTTTCATTATTCTACAGAAGAGTCTCAGACTTCCAAAGAAACACTTCTAGAAATTCAAGAAAAAAAAATTCAGATTTCTCGAAACACACACTCAGATTTCAAAATTTTCATATATTTCCGAAATCCTCCATACATTCCCAAAATAAATTGCCAGTAATTCACAGATAATCTCTTTTGTGACATTCATTTTTTGCACTTTTATATAAGTGAGTATAAAATTTTCACCGGAAGTTTGTTGTCACTCTAGTTATTTCAGAATTTCGACGCAGTTATTTGTGCGACGTTTATAGCTGATTTTTTTGGGAATAAGATGCAATATGGCACTTGACCTTCGAAGCATCGTTGAAGGAACCTTGAAAGTTCTATTCAGATATTCCTTTGCTACCTCCGTTCACTTAACTATGAGCGAAAATTGATGATCACTTTTCGGAAATAAGGATATGCGGATGTTTTTCAACGAAGTTTGATTAATCACCAGGAGCATGGAATAAGCAGGTTCCAAACTATAGCTGGATAATACAGTGCCTTATTATGCATAGCTCTGATAATTCAACTCTGAAGTGGTGCCTAGACAACTTCTGTCTGAGTGTCTGCAGACGACCATCGTACTGCTGACTGTTTAATTGAGAAATCATAAAACTTTATGAAATATTGATAAGGATTATATAAAAATATAAAGAAATTTCCGATTCTCGAAGATTTCGAGTACCTTGCAGATTTCATCAACTTTATTCCATGTGAAAAGTATATAATATACCTGTATTTACCCATAACTCGGAAATCGTTAAACATAAAAAAAAAGAAAAAATCGTATACTTAATAAAAATTTTGTTTCAGGCCTTGCCATACGTCTGCTTGCTCATTGCAATGCTGTTCTTCATTTATGCAATTATCGGAATGCAGGTATGAATTTTTCCACAAGAACCATTCGTTGTTCAGAACTTAATATCCGTTCCAGAAGGGACAATAATTTAGCCTGTAATTAGGGCAATAATACACTTAGGGAATCCATCATACTAATAGATTTAGAGAATTCAGGCAATCAAAAGGTGCTGTTGAATTCATGTACATGACAGGAAAGAATAATCAATTTCCGTGAATGGAAACAATTTATAACACAATGCATTTATTTTAATTATAACTTTATTTTTGTAACACTTATCAGGTTGTTTCTAGTTTTTACGAAATTTTTTACGAAACCGCTAGTTCGACAAACCACATTCTACATTTTCGTCCAAAGTTTGAGAAACTATATTTTACAGTTTTTATAGTTCATTTCACAGTTAAAAACCATGAAAGTTTGAATTAGAGTTTCAAAATGTAAACAGGACTATACATATCGTGAAATCCACATTTTTGAGGTAAAAGTAGAATTATAAACTTCTGATTTTCTTGTGTGGTTTGACATATCTGCGGCATCGTACATCAAAACTGCAAATTTCAAAATTTACCTTTCCCCATGTTATGCTCAATTTTTCATGTACGTTTTCTTGAAAAAACTTTCACTCACGATACTTCTTGTTTGTAAATTATTTTGACTATTCTTCATGCAAGGTGAATATTGTATTCCTAAAATTTGTATTTATTATTTACCAAGAGGTTATTGTTTTCTCAAAGTTAAACTGTTCCTGAATAGAGCATTCTCATTTCCTTGCATGCGGCACATATGAGTCGGGTTTGAGCATTGATAGACGAAAAGATGCAGGAATATTATTTTATTTTCATCTATAAAAATGAACTGTGATTGATACTTCAAATTTATAACTTGAACGTACATACAAGTAACAACTCGCTATTTATATTGTAACTTACATGGAGCAAATCAATCGGCATCAGATGGAAACCAAAATCCTCGCGATTAGGTAACACACTCACCAAAATTTCATTATTAGGTTTTTGGAAACTTGGCGAACGATCCTGAGATGGCAATTGAAAAACACAACAACTTTCAAAGCTTTTTTGGTGGTCTTATGTTACTGTTCCGGTGAGTCGAGCAGCTTAATTCTGAAATTCAGAAAAAGATCACGATTCCGCTTGATCGAAGTACACCACGCGGAAAAATACGGATATATTTTTGCGCACCGCTCATATTTCACACACATAAATAAAGGCATAAAGTGATAGACAAAATGACACTTAATTTTCTTTAGGAAGAATCCATCTCTTAATCATTACAAGACTTACTATAACTGCTAGTATAGTGATCAATGAGAGCATTAGATTTGCCAGCAATAAGGCTGCTCGACATTCTTACTTATTTCATGAGGTACTCATTCCTTTTAAAAATACTAATCCCAGCGGAAAATCTCGTGGGACGTCTAGCCTAGTTACGCTTTCCTAGACACGTAGTCATTCCTTGATGATAGTTGGCGTATTCCAAGCATTAACTGGCTAGGATAGTATCATGTATTGTAGCTATTCAAATAGAATTTCAGCTAATTTGTCTTGCGATTTTATGGCCCAGCAGAAAAAGGAGCACACAATTTTCCTCCAGAATGTCCACCGATGTTTCTACAACATGTTTAAAGAAGATTTTTATCCACATATATTCCTATTTAATATCTACTTTCCGCTTTCATATAGAAATGCCTCTATGGTATTATTATTAGAACTTATGCAATGAAAGTTGGATTTGGTAGTTTATTGACGCTTGGGAATAAATAGTGCAAGTGTTGGTGGACAATCTGTTTCTGTTTCTGATCAAATTAGTGTCAAGCGCAAAAGTTTATTTCAAAGATCGACTTTCTAATGGTGCTTTTGATCTGTTTTTGCTGTGGCTATCTACCTTCTACCGTTCAGGTGTTTGGTAACATCGCCTTAGACGAGAAGTTCTCTATTAACAAGCACAACAATTTCCAAAGCTTCATTCAAGGTCTGATGCTACTTTTTCGGTGAGTGAGAGCCTAGCAAAAGTAGACCTAGACTTTCAGATTCCCCTCTTAGATGTTTCCCATCCTTAACTTATTGAAGAGCACTTATGTACATTGAGCTGATTTGTCTAGCTACTCCACAGAGGAAAATATTTCAATTTCATTATTTAATATTACTACACTAATGAATTGACAAAGTTTCTCATATGAGACTGAGAAGGGAATATTGAATCAAGGATAAGTAATTATTATTATTAATGTAAGCATTGTTACTGAGAATTTTCTGTCACGTGAAATAAATCATTCACTGGCTTTCCTCTTAACAGTAACTGGATGAAAAGGATCTAGAAAATATAATTGTATTGTTTCTTTTCATTGTTAGATTATTCAACCCCTATTGCACCTTTCACGTTTATTCTGCATCCTATTTTGTTCACACAACATCAGTAGGATGAAGTAGACTTATACGTATTAATGAAATAGCTGCTCCATTTTTTCCTCTTTATTTAATGTGTTATTTTTAGAGAGTTAGCTTATTTGCGCCGAGAAGTCGACTTTGCTTAGAATAAAATAGAGCTTTTTTTAAATTTAAAAGAGTTTATATCCAACGCTAACATTTGAGTATTTGCAGTCTTAGTTCCGGTATTTTTCTCCTTTCTTCTAAATTTCAAAGCGAACTCGATTTGCACTGCCTTATTCACTTTTCGAAATACGTGGTGCCTTCGATCAAAGCAATTTTTCATAGATACAACTTTTACTGTGAGTCTTGTTTATAAACGAATTATCGCTAGAACTGACTTCTTAAAAAAAGTTCTTATTCCAATTTCTATATCTAGCGATCTTTCCGTGACTCTTAATTCATGTAAGAAAAATTTGTTTCTCCAATGAATCCTAAGAATCATTTGGTATCAAAATTGTATCGAAATGTTACGAATCCAAACGAAAATCTACATTCCTGACTAGGAAACAATGGAAACTACATGTGGCCACTGAAATCTACGAGAATGATTTAATCCTTTCATTCAATATTGAAAATATAGCAATGAAGCTATTCAATTAAATTTTCCTTCATTTTGAATGTTTCAAAGTGGATATTCAAAAATCCAGAGTCAAAAACTAGATAATTTTTTGTTCGGAGTGCTTAAGGAGTCAATTATCGTATACAAATAATTAGAAGCCATCTATATTAGGAAATTTTAAATTCTAAATTGGAAACTTGAAAAATGGCATAAAGGGATATAATTATTCGAAGCTCAAAAATTCTGATTTTGAGGCCTTCTAAATTTTGTTATTTACCATTGATGATACCCAATTATTCGAATTGAAAATCACTTTTTCAACAAATCTGCAAAGGTTGAGTGGAAAATAAATAAGCTGTTTCTGAGTAAAATAAGCAAATTGAATATTGATTGCTAAAATTGTTAAGACAATAATGATTGTTAATTATGAGGAGGTTTCAGACTCTGGATGTCATTTCTTCAAACAATCCCGAGCATTTCCAGTTGGAAGAGAAAAGAATTTCTACAGAAAGGAACATACTTCAGTATTTGTTTATATCAATGTAAATACAAATGAACTTTAGCATTAAATGGAATATTAATGTTCTCTATATGCATCACATATTATAATTCATTGCGAATTTATCTATTCATTTTTTTTTAGAGAAAAAAAATCAGGTATGCTCAATCGTCCTCTCTTCAAGACTGTGCGTCAATCGAACAATTATATAAAAAGAATCAAATAGGCTTTGAATACGAAATGTATTATTCGATATCTTAATTCAAATATGATCATTTAAAAATCCCGAATGTAGAAAATGGGGACATTAAAATTGAAGCCTACAAAATTGAATAATTCTCCATTTTAGGTCTATATAACTAAACAGTATTATAAGTATATGCACTGGAAACTGAATAATGACTTTAAATTTGAAAATACTATAATAGAAGATTCCAAACTCTGCAGGATTTCAAACCGAGTTTATTATTGTAAAATATCACGTCATATCGAGTAACGTTCGCAGTGAATGATTTTTCGTATATCGTTTCTGAAAATTGAAGAAATCCCTAGTCACAAAAGAAATTCACAATGATTTCTCGGTTGTTGCCGATCCAGTGGTCACCCCAAACTACGCCAAAATTTGAAAAAAAATTTGTAGTTTCCAATGTATTTAACGCAATGTAGCTATCAACATTTCACAGCATCATGTTCTGATGAAATTTCGAGAAACGAGATTTCTTTAAAGTTCCAAGTTTCAGTCCTGATTCATTATAGAACAAATATTGGAGAAGCATTTTTCTCCTTGAGTGTAAAATAAATATTTTCAAACTCATGATCCGAAATTATAATTATAGATGTGCTACTGGTGAAGCATGGCCAAATATTATGCTGGCTTGTGTAAAGAATCGACCTTGTGATCCAAATGCGAAAAAAGATGGAGAAAAGTGTGGGTCGAACCTGGCCTACGCTTACTTCGTGTCTTTCATATTCTTCTGCTCATTTCTTATGTTGAATCTGTTTGTGGCTGTCATTATGGATAACTTTGACTACCTCACTCGGGATTCCTCGATCTTGGGAGCTCATCATCTTGACGAGTTTGTCAGAATATGGGCCGAATACGATCCCAATGCTACTGGAAAAATTCACTATACAGAGATGTACGACATGCTTAAGAATATGGATCCTCCATTGGGATTTGGTAATAAGTGTCCGAACAGACTCGCTTATAAGAAACTCATTAGGATGAACATGCCCGTGGACGTTGACGGCAAGGTCAATTTCACAACGACGCTCTTTGCTTTGATCCGAGAAAATCTTAGCATCAAGATGAGAAACGGTAAGTTATGCAACAAATATTCCAAAAGAACTCTAATCATCATTTAAAAACAGTTGATCATTCATGTGGTCGAAAAAATGTTTAATATTACCTTTCACCGATCTCGACTTAATCTCTGTAGAAAGAATTCTGCCCACTACGCGAGTACATTCTCATCGCGCGCTACGTGAGCTGCTTGCGTTGCTCGTAAGCTTGAACGCGCCTGAGGCGTTCGTCTGCCGGGTCTCGTGCTTCACGTTCGATAATGTGTTCGCCTCGCGCTCCACGCTCAGATATCAATTTCTGACCCTGGCAATAATTTCTCCATTCGTTATTCTAATAATAAAGCAGATGTAAAAGAAATTTACTGCATTTACAGGGTAATAAGGTCTAGGTAAAGACTAAATTTCTCCGAGCTCTGTAGACTTCAAGGCGCACTCTCTAGCAGAGGCATATCTTTGTGACATCCTAAGACGTCTATAGGAAATATAGAACAAACGGTGAGTGTCAGATTTCCCCCACTCGTCTTTACTTGCGCGCAACGTCTAAGTCCGAGTTCGATACACGCACGCAGCGCGTCGAGTGTGCGCCGTGTGCCTAACAAGAGTGGGGACGGGCGAAAACGGATATGCTAGTGTGATAGTACGATATTGAAAGGAATTAATATTGAGTTCCAACTTAGAGTAGCAAGTGAGAGCGAAGTCTAAGATAACTTGTCGCATACCTATAAACCAAGGTTATGATCAACTTATATAAATTAAAACATGAGTTTGGGCATTACATGTGATAGGATTTTTGGGCCGCTTACTTAAATAAGAGAGTTACCAATGCGTGATTTCTTGGATGGGATTATCAATATTAATAAAATACATGAAAAAAGCTACTTTGAAGTGAAAATAGGAAGGAGCCTCCCTAATTGTTACAGGTAGTTTGTTCCAGAGTCGCGCGCCCCTAACTGTGAAGGACCGTTGTAATTTACACGTTCTACGTTTAGGAATTAAAATAACCTTTTTTCTTTTTCGAAGTTTGGAATGGGCAGGCAGGTTTTTGTCAAAAAATTCAAATAACTTGAAAAGATAATGCGGGGTTCTGGTGTCAAAAAGATTGTATAAAAAGTTACCCATGAAATACTGTCTCCTCTTGACTACATTCAGAATCCTGCTTGCTTTCAATAAGTTGTTATATGTACATGTTTCGGTAAGTCATAGATGAAATGAATGCAAGAATTGAGTGCTCTTTCAAGTTTGGAATTAAGTTCATCTGTTACATCTTCATATACTATAAAACCAAAATCAAAGTGTGACAGAATCAAGCTCTCAACCAGGAGTATTCGGGTGGGAACTGGCAAGGGTTCTTTGTTTCTTCTAAGTTGGTGCAGAATTTTAAAAGTTTCCCTTGAGATGTCGATTATCTTCTCTCCAGGACAAAGTTCTGTTCAATATCTACCAAGACCTCTCACTACTCTGACGAAGTGTATAATCCGACCACTAATCATCAGTGGCGAAAAAGTCATTATCGCTTCAGAGGTTGGGAAAAGAGATGGCCTAATCACTATAGCTCTCGTTTTAGCTGGATTCAATGAAAACAGATTGGTATTAGCCCAATACACTACCCGATCAATATCCTCCTGTACGAAAGCAAAGAGATTCATTAACGAGGCAACAGGACCGGAAAGATAAAGTTTTAAGTCATCAGCATACTTGTGGTACTAACAATACTTCAACTTCTACCCAGATCCGAGGTGTACAGGTTAAAAATGAGAGGGGCGAGTAACTCTGAGGAACTCCACATCCTACCTTCACCCAGTCAGATTGTTCATCCCTACTATTTTATACTAGTTGAAACCCACACCACAGGTAAGATTCAAACCACCTAATTGCCATGTCAGAGAGCCCAAAGGACTTCAACTTAAGCAGAAGGAGTTTGTGGTTCACATATTCAGATGCCTTAGAAAAGTCAAACAACCCAACAATGGTGATCTCATCATTATCCGATGCTATTTTACAATAATTGGTGACTTTAAGAATTGCTGTGAGTGTACTGTGTTTTTCACGGAAGCCAGATTGCATTGGATCTATTAGGTTTTGGGAAACAAGATATGTAGATTATTGACTGTGAACTATTTTTTCAAATAGTTAAGATAGCGCACATAGGAAAGAGATAGGGCGAAAATCTTTCGGACATGTAGGTGAACTACTTTTTGGTATAGGGCGAATGATAGCTTTTTTCAAATATCTGGGAAAATACCAACTTGCAAGGATGGGTTGTATATATGTAGGAGAATCGGAAAAATGTTGTCATCAAAAGATGGTAGAGGTAGACTTAAGGTAGGCTGAGCTGAATCATTAGATGTAGAAGTAACTGTAAAATCCTTTAATAAATCATTTGGAGGGAAAGTTGCTATCAGGGCATTCAAACTTAGGAGGTATGATGTATAATCGTCTCAGAAGATGCCAAATGTTTTCATTTTTGTTTTTATTCTTAATTGCATTATATTTGTATCTATTAAGCGAGTTTCTAATTTTAGTTCGAACTAGATTTCTAAGTTTACGAAATTCAGCTAGTATGGAGCTTTTTTTAGTACGTCTGGCTAATCTACGCCTAATATCACGCTCCTTCATAAGGTATTTATTTCAGGGGTAATCCAAGGGGCAGGTTTCTTATACTTCTGAGGAGTGTGCAAAGACGCAAAAATGTCAAAAGCCGATATCAGAATAGCAGACAGCTTCTCAATTTTTGTACTCAGATCTTGAGCTTGTAATAAACTTTCCCAGTCGTAGCTCATGAATTGCTCCTGAAATTCAGATTCCTCAATAGAGCCTAAATTACGTCTCCATGTTTGAGTGTGACCAGTGGGTTAAGAGCACGAGATCTTGTAATTGATATTTATAAGATCATGATTATTCAAAAAAGGTATAGGGTGCCGTGAATATGAGTCAAGTTTTTCTAGCTCATCAACGATCATTTAATCAATACGTGTACTTGTACGATCAGTGTGGTTTGTGGAATTATGGGGAACGATCGAGAGTCCAGAGAATTGTATCAAAGTTTTGAGGTAATTAGTGTGATTACTACTCGCATTCAAATTCGTATTAAAATCACCAGCGAAAATACTATTATTGTAATTGAGAACATGCATTGTTGACTCCGATTCAAGTTCAGTGCCATAGGATGCATTTGGTGGTTTACATACAACACCAAATAGTATTTTGTTCCCACCAGAAGCAACCTCTACTAAAAGAAACTCCAATGTCGGGTAGTTCGCCGTATAAACAGACCCCGACCCCCCTTCTTTCAACCCTATCTCGGCGAAGAGCACGTAATCATCAAGGGTCACCAAACTGGAAGGATGATTAGGAGTCAACCAATTCTCAGAAACCGCGATCAAGTGATAAGAGCAAGCCTGAAAGAAATGTTTGAATTCCTGAAAATGAGCCAAAAGTGATTGGGCGTTCACATGACAAATATTAAGGGAAGCCATCAAAAAGGATCATTAGTACAATTCACATTGCAGCAGGTGAACCGTGTTGAAAAAGAAATAACCCTAGTAATAAACCACATCAAACGAAACTTCAAAAATGCAGGAAAGGTAAAAAAAAATATGGTGTGGTCTAGCATAAGAAACGTAACAATAATAACAATAGACGAGCGCATTTTCAGTGGTTAGAACCGAAATCAAAATGAAACGTGATAAAGCCCTACTGACTATCACTTAACCAAATACAATAGAAAATGTTATACCTGAGAGTATAAAAAAAAGGTTTTTCTGATAAAATAAGTGACAAAAGGTTATAATAATATTTTGGAGAGCACAGATAAACAAAAATCATTAATATATAAAATCGATGCAACTCGATAACATAAATATCAGCCTCATGATAATGTATGATAGCAAACTCGAAAAAGGAAAATAATTTCACCAAATAAAATATGAGAGGGTATATAATAATGATAATAATAATAATAATAAAAAGGATATACGAGCGAGACACTGGTCCACTTCCTTAAAATGCAGAAGCAATCTAGTAGCTGCGAGCGAAGAAGATCGACATCACGTAAATGAGAAAGTAGGATCCTTGGTGCCCCCTCTTTTTTGCGACAAAAAATCTTGCCATTTGCAATCCATAAAATTTTCATCTTTTTGTCTCTCCGAAGTCCCAGCGCAGCACTATGGATTTTTCTATAAAGTTTGGACGAGGATTCTCTAAAGTAAAGTGAGTGGTGCACCTCCCCTCCCAGATCTTTCGTGGACAAGCCCTTCTCATTTTTGCTGTTACTGATTAGGTTAGCACACATAATCTGGTCAGTCAATTTAGCCACAATAATGGGTGAGAATTTTGAACGAGAAGGATCAGCAGGACGGATTGTATGAATAGAGACTATGTCATAATTAGTGCATGATACCCCAAGAACAGGGGCTATTTTGCAGAAGATGGATGACAGATCTTCAGACTGTTTATACAGCGGTCTGTGCAATTCCAGAGTAGAATTTAACGCCGCTTGCTCTTAATTGTTAGATTTTTCATCAAGTGCTAGTACTCGTTTAATGAGCATGTCATTCTCCAAATTTAGTCTTTTCGTTGCTGCTTGAAGTTCGGAGATATCCGTGACGTTTGAGGCAGTCGTTTCCTCGACTTTGGCAATGCGAGACGTATTCTCTGCAATGCTGTTGACCAGGCTTTCGAAGGCCTCTATCTTCCTATTTGCAAATGATTCCCACATTTTGGAAATCCGCTTGAACCCTGCCTCCTGCGCCTTCGATACTGCGCTTATAATAGCAGTTTCAACGCCAGGCCCCAAAGATACTATAGGCATTCCTGAAGTTTTTTACGTCATCATCGCCTGTTCCTGATGGCAAAGAATTATGACTACGCTGTTTACTCTTGCTATCATTCGAGGAGCAGGCAGTGCAATACCATTGCTTGACTTTTTTTATCTTGTCTACATCCTTAATAGGAATATTAAGACACTTTGAATAAGCCATTGCACCACAAATGCCACAAGCAAGCGGATCCAAGTTCCCTCTCGTGACCGGTTCACCACGACTCGCACACGCCACCATATTTGCCAATCAAACCGAGACTTGCACACGAAAACCAGAGTTTATAGAGTTTTCAGACAGAAACTGCCCGAGAAACGAACAGATTAGTATTCCTTAGATTAAATACACTAACAATCACTCCACATGTGACTTCACACGACGACCCAATGCCGGAGTATTTAAATTAGAATAACGGAGCGACACAAGGCACGTCTGAATTCACAGGTTTGCCGGTCAGCTAATAGATTCAAGGCAGTTCGATTGACTCTAAAGATGTTCACTAGACTGCCATCCTCAAGAGAAGCACCGGAAGCGTTAGCAATCTGGCTGATTATTTCAGGGGAGTTTTTCAAAGGCTCATGAGGTAAACGGTGTATTTCTAGTGTAGTAGCAAGCGCAGTCTGTTTTAGAGAATGACATTTGCTCTCAAGATGTGGAAGCGGCTCACTCTTTGTAAAAGGCAGATTCTATCCACTGAGACACTGTTAAGGTTATTGACTCGGAGACCTATCTATTGTTTGAATGTAACTTGAGAAATATTTGCATTTTTTGTAACATATCTTCGTATGATTGAGAGAAATTGATTTTTCTTGTTTCAAAAGCTTTTTTGGGCCCAATCATTTTTAAATTGGGTTCTGATGAATCGTGCAAATGCAAATAATTATGAGTTCCACTTGAACCCACAAAAATACACTCTGGTGGTCTCATCCTTTAAAACTTCGGAACCGACATTTTTATGTCTTGAAATTCTGCTTGAAATCTTTTGTGCAATTCTTTTAGTATATACACCAACAGTCTTGTTTGAACTTGTATGATTTCACCGTTTTTATTTTTAATTTTGATATAATCTTTAACCCCTGACTGCGTACGACTTGATTCATCCAATGGATAGAATTTTTTCACTTTTTCCACGATTGATTCTGGAATACAGCGACCCTTTTTTGGTGGCGCACAAGTACCATACCCACAAGTTGCATGTAATTTCTTAACTTGGAAAGCCATTCTGTAAGAAACACCAAATTTGTGGCGAATCCTTCGGACACTAAATTCTTCTGGCAGTGTTGTAAGAATTTTCATTTTCTCGTATTTATCTTGACACATCAAAATGGATGATTTCATGTTTCTTATCATAGAATCAATATGGAATATTTGTTTATACTCTCTCCCTGTTACGGGTTTGAGAGTATCGGCATAGCCGTCTCTCTATTCCTTTGCATACCTCACCACTAACTCAGGGGTGAGGGGGACCTACAGTTCACGGTGGGTTCCGAACCACCAAGAGCAACAGCTACTCAATACTTGGAGAACTTAAAGAACTCTAGAGGTACCGTGCTCACGACTCTCCGTGGCCCGCCGGAGCTCTTCCAGAGTGTAAGGCGGGAACCGAACCCACAACCAGACAGCGTGGGTCTAAAGCTCATGCTTTAGCCCCCATGACCAACTAACCACTCTATCATAGAATCAATTTGAAAGCTTTTATTTGGTTGTTTTTGTTATCGAAAGCATTTTTGAGCTCTTATTTGTCCGTGGAAGATAACTTCTGCCATTTAATTTTCATTGGGTTCTCTCCCATTTCGAGTAACATGTGATTAACTTTTTAGATTTTAAATTTGCGATCAATATTTGGAAATTCAAATGACGGATGAGAACTTGCGTCCTCACCTGAGATCTAACTGTCGTCAGGTTCCTCTTAGTCGTTAGTTTTTGTCGATCCAGAAATAATTTGCTTAGAATTATTCAGCCTGTTTATACAAAAACGTTTCAAAAAATTTGTCGTCAAATGAGAATCAATTTTATGATCAGATCCGTTTTACTTAGAAATAGACTTATGATATAAATTTCTGAAATAAATTTGTCAAAAACTTTCTTTTGTTTATAACTTTCGTGATTGTTGATGTTTTCAAGAATATTTTTAGAACATCTTTTTATTGATACGTTCTACCAAAAACAATAATTACTTGATGTATTTCATAAAGTTGGGAGAAGAGCAGTTAATTAAAAATTTTACAACCGATCAGGACGCGCAACTTCCGATTTTTTGTTCAAGAGCACATCATTTTTTTTAAATGTTAAGGGAACAGTCACATAGTGAGTATCAGATTTGTTCGTTTCGACGACAGAAATGAATTGATATATGAGAGGCACTCTATGATGAAATGGAGGTATAGTATGTTCGGATTTGTACATTTTTCTATGAATAAGAAACAATAGAAAAGAATAATAATACGAAATTCAACATGAATAAATAATAAAAAAACTCAGCGAAATTGCCTTTGTTCCCTTCAGAACTATTCACAATCTAAAATATTCTCATCATAACGTTTTTTTATTATAATAATAGGAAATGTTTCAGCCCGATTTATGTGAAAGAATTATTTCTCCATAACAGATCAATCATCTATAAGGAAACACAGAGTTTTTGAAACTATCACGATTAAAGATACACGATGTATCAAACGCGCCCACCAACACCAGATTGTAGAGGTTTTTCCAATTATTTAGAGTTTTTTGCTCAGAAAAATCCCATAATCATGAATTTAACTAGACACTTTTGGAGGAACTAAGGATCGATTATATATAACTATGAACTCTCATTCAAAATCAGAAAATATAATGAGTCCGTGTGGAAAAGTGTACTTTTCCACACTACTGACACACATTTACATGTCAGTTCGAGGTTATAATCGATTTGAATGTCAAAGAAAATGTTGATTCTGCACTCTCATGTGTTTCACTTGTTTCATTACTACCAACTTAGAGCGCAGAAATGTCGATCATTTGCAGATATATTCACACTTGTTTACATAACCACATCAATAACGACATACTGTCAGTCATTCGGAGTATATGACAACATGACAATAAACGATTGACATTACAAGTCGATGGTGCATCAAACGCTCGTGGAATTGATCATTTTCGATGTTTCCCACCAAGCCTCCAAAATCGTGTTTTTCGGGCGGGTGTGAAAGAAATTACGCTCGTTGCTTGTCTGGGGGCTTCTCTTCAGAGGGCGGATTTCTCAGCTGTTCATACTTGAGTGATTCTGTCCCTCCCCCCGAGACTCGCACGACGCAGCACGATGACCCATCAGCCTCTAAAAGGCAGTACCGTAATGCGTAGTATAGAAAATGTTTACTTGGAGACTTGCAACGCACGTATTTCGCGCACCGGTTCAGAGACTATTGGCTCCGTGCAAGACTCCTGGCGCCCTCACTTCGGGGAACGCCCCCATGTTAAATCTTATGGAGCAAAAGTTAGTACCGTGGTGGCCACGGTCTCTTTCGGGGGACGCTGCCATAAAAATACGTGTGAAATTCGACGGCAGCGCCAGCCCTCCCCTCCAACCGTCTGCGCATAGTGAATACATACGGTCCTGAGTGTTTACCTTCGCATAGTCAGTCGTCGCTCCAAATCTGGTTCGAACTGAATTTCTAATTTCTTTTCGCTTGAGGACCACGACCCCCGACACCGTCCCCCAAATGCGTGGTGAGAGAAACTGGAATAATACAATAATATTTTATAGTCCGGTTAATCGTTATTGCTTTTTGAAAGTGTGAGGACACTCGCTTTCCTTCTTCTTCGTACTCAGCATTTGTCGAGAATTTTTAAATGAAAAAAAGTATAATAATGAAAAATGAATGTATTTTTATTTTGTGGTTTTTCTGGGAATTATGCTTTTATAATTCAAAATTCCGTTCAAGGTATTCACTGGAATAATGATCCAGCGACAATACATCCATTTTCAATATATTACAAAGAT
>WSXT02168604.1:0-23380 GCA_011762715.2 Neuroterus valhalla | reverse complement strand
GTGGAGATTTCATAAATTCCGCGAAAGTCAATTTTCACATAAAACCAATACCTTCTCATTATGATGAGAATGTAAAAGTGTCTATTATCTAAAAATAGGAAATTTAGAACTTGAGAAGGTTGGATTAACCGTTGGTTCACAGATGTAATGGGAAAAGGCAGGGCCGTCTCACTTTCTTGAAGGTATCATTCTCAAGTGAACGTAAGTGAAACCTGGAGATTAGTTGCTTACCTTGATGGATTATTATCATCACCATTTCATAAATCTTTATTCCAATATGATCTCATGGAGAAAAATTTCTCGAAGGAAATATTGCGCTTAAAGCCCACTTTATTTTTCTGCACCTAATAATTCCTACATAGAAAAAATCCTATAGGGAATCAGACATTTATTATTCTATTCTAAAAATAACCAAAATTACCCTACACTGAAAGAAGATGTGTCAAACTCTTCCTAACAAACAAACTTTAGTTTAAGTTCTTAGAAAGTTACTGTCTCAAATCTCTGATCAGAAAAAATTAAAAGGTCACCACAAATGAGCAAAAATTAATGGTTTGACTTAAACTGCTTCTGTGATTAATTAAATCGGTGGCTTCCTGCCCCCACAAGACATGAGAAAAGAGGTAGGGATGTGGTTTACATTTTTCATGTGACTGATCACATCGGTTCCTTTCAACACCTTTCCCAATTTCTCATGTACTCCAAAATTTCGCAATGTGACTTGCCAGAGGCTGGAATGACTCATCACAGCAGATGCAGGAAAGATTGAAATAAGAGTGAATCAGAAGAGAAAAATGGACGAGTTATAGATTTTCAATTGTTCACTTCAAAACCTATATTAAATTGTTGTTGCTTGAGATGTAGAAAATTATCAATTTCATGTCCTCTTTTTCAATAATAATATTTGAAGCATCCTTAAGTTGATCCTGGAACAAGAGGAGGAGGAGCACCTTCATTGATCAACGATTTTGAGGAGACTCGAGTAGGCAGAAGTACATGAAAATTCATTTAATACGTATTTTTATTAACTTGTATTGCGCAGTTGTTCATGTGATAATAATTATGAATTCTTTCTTCAAAAAAATACAATATTTCAACAATTCTGATCGTGTAACTTATATTATTTCACTCAGAATATTTTCAAATATGTTATACACATACTGAATAGTTTCTACTGTCAAAACAATAGTTTAGTTTTTAGTATTGTCAATAGTTTCTATTGTTCTATTGTTCTATTGTCTATTATTACCTTTTATTTTTTTATGAACTTATGCGAACTGTTGCCGTTTTTCTTGAAAAATCACTGTTTTTTTTTAAGAAAGTGTTAGTGTCTCCTCCTTCTCCAGTTTCTCCTCCAGTCTCCATCCCTGACGCGTGATTCTTAATTGAGCCTAACCGAAATTGAAAACATTCATTATTCTATGACTATCAGGTAAAAATTCAAATTGTATAAACAAATTCGTAATGGAAAAGTAATAAAAAACACGTCCTGCACTGCATTCGATTAGGCTTAGGGTGAATTCAGGGCAGCCATAAATATTTCTACATGAAGATGTAGAAAAATCTATCATTTCCCTCAGGTTGAAAATTTTTAATTAGGCATTGATTTTTGAGTGAAAATTTTGCAGTTTATAACTCGTCTATTTCTTTTTTATTTGCTCCGATTTTAATCTATTCTGCTATGGTCATTATAAGATCATTTTTTTATATACATACTATTTGATTCTTTGTACAAAGTGTTTGTGTAGGAGCTGCGGACCTAATTATAAATAAGTTATTTATCCCGTATCGTCGTTTATTATTTATAAATTTATATTCGTGAAGTTATATGTAATTCAATTAAATAATCAATGTATAGAAACTGAAGGATAGCAGATAAACCATATAATACATGAAAGATTCTTTTATTTGAAAATATTTTGTCGCCTCACATTGTTTAACTAATTTAGTTTGAATAAAGAAGCACATATTGTGAAGATAATAAACTATTAAAGTAACCAAATCATTCTAAGGTTTTAACTGAGTCTACTCGAAAATATTACCTTCAAGAAATTGGAACGGCCCTGCCTTTTCCAATTCCATCTGTTATGTAATGGACACTTTTTTTCTAATACTTTTTCTGCGGAAGCTATAGTCATATTAGATCCAAAATATTTTTATAGGATTTTCCACCGGAACATTTGAATAATTTAATTTTTAGGAAGTGTACTTCCATCACTTTGCGAAACTGCACATTTCAAGTCATGAAATAACTTTCTATCCGTATCGAGGGGCGAATCACTCTCGAATCAGTGTGGACGTTAGCGACGTTAGCGTCCACCTTACTCACGTTAACAACATTAAATAGAACATACCTGCGCGCTCCTTCGCTTTAACTGATATTTCTGAATAACGAGCTTCATTAAACCTCGCATTAAATTCACAATGGTGCCGTATCGCCATCATTATTCACAGTGATTCTTTCATTTATTACAGCATTAAGTAGACTGATTCGGGAGTGATTTGACCCTCGATCCATATGTCTACCTGAAAAGATATGTTTGTGCAAATCAGCCTCTAAATAGTAAAAAAATTATAAAAACCGTTATTATCGATCCAGAAAATATAAAATTGACGAACCTGAACGCTTGTAGTTTCACAGAAAAATGAATTGGGGAAAGTCGCAAACAATAGCATTTATATTTGATTCAAGCTTGAGAAATTTTGGGTTTAATATGTCAAATTTTTTTCACTACTAGCAGCATTCTTCTTTTAGAGCCAATACAAAAATAGTCCTTCCGATTCTACTTCTTTTGTCCATAAGACTCTGCTTTTTTAAAATTTTCAAATGAAATCTTTTGAATGGTTGCTTTTGAATTACTGTAAGTGTTGCTCTCTCTTCTCAGTCATATTTTGATCTCCTGCGAGACTTGAACTCGCACTTGAAACTTGTTCGACTTTCCCTGACTTTTTTTTGCCATCACATTGTAATCGACTGCATCCGGATTGTGCGGACATAAGCCGCTAGCTCTGACACAGCTTCCAATACATTTGCATGCTCCGATAAACGAGTCTACAGCTTCTTTAAGAACTTTCGGAAAGAGTTCTTTTGTCAATCTTGAAACATAATTTTCTGCTCATTTTGGCACTATTTTCTCCGCATGTTCTTCAAATGGAGGAAAAAAAAGCTCATTGCTGGATTACATTAGTTAAATCAGGAGGAAGAGTTATCAGCTCAATTTGATTTTTCCGCCAAAGTTTTACGAGGGGTATTGTGAGATGCGATGAATGACCATTCATGTACAAATGTACATAATTACAGGAAATTCTACAATATTTTTCACAATCCATGGATAAAAAACATTTGCCATATATACAGCAAAAGTTCCTATGATCATCTAGCCAGTTTCCGCTATGCCAAGACCCTACTCACTTGGACAACTTTCAACAATCGGTTTTGGTTTATCTTGTGCATATGAATATAATATCATAGGCGGAGCTAGTGTACCATGTGCACTGTGGATGAGAAGAACTGTCTTACTTTCTTTCTCAGTCGCATATACTTTCTTATACTTTGTTCGAGCTCCTTTTTCTGTGAAAACTTCTTCAGATTTAGGTAATAAATGAACTTTAGTTTCATCACAGTCGTGAATCCATGATGGATGGATATTCAAGAGATTTTTACTTTCCAAGTATTTCTTGTTCTCCGCAAACCATTCTCTCAAATCTTCCTCTGTTATGTCAGATCTATTTGCATTTAAGTGCTGTAGAGTTCTGATGGTAAATGTTGGCCATCGCTTCCGGAAACCCCCATACGAATGACGTCCTGGTCTTCCATTTGCAAAAGGAGTTTTTCACTGCAGCATTGGAAGGTACAATTGGATTTCATGAAGCAGCTCAGTTTTTATCGCAGGGGAAGCCGTTCACCCTTTTCTAAGAATCCAGTACATATTTTCTCTTTCCTGTTCTGCACTCAAAATTGTACGAGGGCCTGATGTAGAAATAACTTTCTCTGGAGATTTCAGTGTTCGGTGTAGAGACGTACAAGAACTCCATGCATGGCAGCAGCTCTACGGATAGACATACCACCGTCCAAGTACTTAACGTGCCCTACGCTGCTAAACTTCAGTGATCGGACGGAAACTGGTTTTTTTAGCGTGACTTGGCCATTGGCCAGATTCGATGTTGATAATATTGTTTAATATTGCTGAATAATATTTTTGAGCATGAATACGTTCAAAAAACTGTAAAACTGCGTAAAGAACGAAAAACGTGCTCGTGTTCTGAAACACGTGCTGCCTGTAAGGAGCCCTCTGTGAACATGGAACGCAGGTCTGAACCGTTCCATAAATAGGGACATTCAAAATTCCGTGTACGAAACTGGGAACATGGATTTAAATGGAATAAAAAAATAAAATTCTGCCCGCTGCGCGGGCACATTCTCATCGCGCGCTTCACGTGCGGCTCGCTTTGCTCGCAAGTTTGAGCGCGCCTAGGGCGCGCGTCTTTTAGATCTCACGCTTCGCGCTCAATGATAATCTCACCTCGCGCTACGCGCTCGGCCTTTGTACTTCTCTGCAGTTATATGTAAAGCTTTTGAAACTTGAAAGCAAAATGTCAACTACTTAAATTTGATGAATGTGAATTTTCTTTTGTTAAATCTTTTCCGGCTTTTACGAATACATTTTCATCGCGTGCGTCGTGCTGCGCACTCGATCAAAGTTTGTCTAAAACGGTGGAGAAGTTTTGTTGCCTAATTTTTTTCACATGTTTTTTACAGAAATTCAATTTTTTAATTTCTAATTTTATTTTCTACGATTCAAACGCGAGCCGCGCGCACAGCGCACCATGAGAATGTGCCCGCGCAGCGGGCGAATTTTTTTCCTTCTGATTGCTGTAGGAAAAATTTTTCAATTATTGGCATCGCGGAAATACTCATTTCAACTGAAAATATGTGACCAGCAATTTGAAGGTATATAATTCATTCAAGCCAACGCACACATGGATTTTAACCAAAATTTTGATGAAGAAGTTAAACTAAATAATGCCAAATTCCTTCTATGGAGTGAGTTTCTTTAGTTAATGTGTACTGATCAAAGAATCTAAATTGGTTTTTCTTACGGTGCATACATTGAGGGTTTATGATAAAGTGAGGTTATATCACAATGTTGACGTATATGCTTAAGGGGACTGGATTCATAGAGATATTATATATGGAGGAGACAAGCGAGCTTACAACGTGACATCAGACAAAAGAAGACAGATACAATCGTGGGTACTTTTTTTCTAACACATTCGCAGTTAGATAGGGATATACAAGACCCAATTCTTTTGCTGTAGTTTGCCGACGGACATTTCCACTTACACAAGAGACCAGAGGGGCACAGTGGGAGGGGCAAGTGGGTCGATTTGCCCCGGGCCCTGCGCCCAAGGGGGCCCCGCTGATGCCATTAATTCATTAATATGCGAATTCGAAAATAAGGGCCTCCCATAATATCACAATATTCTGCCCGAGGCCCCCTTCAGCTACTGTGCGCCCCTGCAAGAGCGTATGGTTTGTCTCCTTTATCCATAATATCTCTATGGCTGGATTACGTTTATAATACTGTGTTACCAACAAAATTTTTTTTGTGAGGTTTCTGCTAGAAAATGTCACAAAAACCTCGTCCAACAATAATGTAATTTCCGATACTCTCTGTTGATGCCAACGAGAACAGAGTGGAAGAATACGCGCAGGCAGAAACAATGTATGGGAATCACTGATACCTAAGCTGTGATTGGTGGAAAATCCTATCGTTTTTACGTCACGACTTAAAGCTACTCCATGGTTCCTATCCAGACCTTTACCTGCTCGTTAAAAATTTCATCTTTTCAAGTTGAAATTGCATTTACTTGATAAATAATCCATATGTTTCTATTGGAGAATCAACTTATTTTGTTGTAAATTAGCTTTCTTTTTGTTGTTATAATTATTTTTTCAACTGAAAATGTATTTATTACATCTCTTGTTGTAAGATGATGTTCAACTTTTAAATTCAGATTACACCAAAATTTCTCTGGTTTAGCCTTACAGATGGAAAAAAATGTTTGAACTGTTGGAAGAATTTCGTCGGGAAAACACCGCTATCAAAATTTTCTTCTTTTTGGTGTATTTTCTTCCAATCGCATGAGGAATACAAATATTAACGTAAATTAACTGTAAATGAAAAGGAATTTGTATGTTTTTGTTCCCTATAAATTTTTCAATCACAAAAAATGTTTGAATCGTTTGAAAAATTAGGACGGGAAAACAATTGTTATGTATCAAGTTCCTCTTTCGAAGCCCCCCCCCCTCTCTCTCCCTCTCTAATCTCTCTCTCTCTCTCTCTCTCTAATGGCTCTCTTTCTAATGCTCTTTTTCCCAGAGCGCTTGAGGTCCGCGTCCGACTCGAGCGAACGGTAGGTGTCCCAACGAGCAGGTAAAGGGCTGAATAGAAACCATGGAGTAGTTTTAAGCCAAATGCAAAACATATTATTCAGACAAATTTGAATTATGAATTTTACGAACAATATGATACATTTGTTGGAATGGTGTTATCTGATTTCAGAAACAATCTTATATTCCTGGCTTACATCATTTGATATTGTTATTTTTTTTGCAGATACAATCGAGAAGAGGTAGTTCGAAGTTTAGGCAAGGAGGTCAATATAAATCCCCCTTTGACGTTGGGGCAACTGCCTGACACTCCTGAAGAACTACTCAAACTCGACCAAGTGTTCATCAAGTCTGAATTGAAAGTGGGTGTTATATATGTTCAAGAGGGCCAGTATAGTGAAGAAGAAATACTCGACAACAACGATAGTTCGCTTTTGTTCGAAGAGTTTCTACAAATTATAGGTGATAAGGCTAGATTGAAAGGTTTTGATAAGTACAAAGGTGGCCTTGATACTGTCCACGATTTAACCGGACTTTATTCGGTTTACACTAATTGGAGAGGGATCGAGATCATGTTCCATGTGTCAACTTTACTGCCCTATGAAAAACACGATCCACAAAAGGTGAGATTTCTTATGACATAGATCTTAGTTTGATTCGTTCTAATGAAAGATCTTTTGTTGAAGGGAACTAACTTAGTGGGCCCTCGTTAAAACGTATCACTTTGCACATTCAAGATAACAATTAGAATAATTTGCATCATTGGATATTACATATTTTTCGTATCCATAGACGCAGTAGGTAGACAATTACTTTGAGTGTTCGAATCGTCTGATACTCAGTCTCAGATCTCCCATCATGTGCACTCTTATGTATGACGCGAGTGCAGAAGCGGTAGCTGCGGCGGCACTGGGAGTGGATTTTTAATTTTCACGTCTAATTTTCTCTTAGTTCAGCTAGCTTCCGGTTGAACCTTTACAATAAACTTTCGAGTTGGAATATTTCAGGTTCAAGTATTTTTTACCTAGAAGAGCATCTTTCAAGTTGAATGTCTAAATAAATTATTTGTTATACAGATGCTCATCTCGTTTTCACTTCCAGGCTTTATTATACGTTTAAGTAATGCTAGATAATTGTGGTATATTGTTCGCATCAGTGTTGTAATAGTCCCGGGACTATGTATATATTTCGCAGATTACGATGAAGCTATTAACCTCAGAAGAAGAAAGACTAATGATAAATTTTAGGTTTACAATTGATTGATACAATTGGTTACGATTGGTTGATCAAACGTCAGACGCGGTTCTTTAGTTATCATGCAAAAAAAATGAGCTGAAATGGCCTTTTTTACAATATCTAGTTGTGTTTCCAAAAATGCATGCATATGTTCAAAAATATTGGGAGACTTATCTTATGGTATGCCGAAATAATGTGTGGAATTTGAGCACGAAAAAAAGAAGTTTGCAAGGAAAGCCATTTGCTGTTTAAGAATTGACGGTATTTGAAGGTAAAATTCAAGTGGGACAGGGCATGCAAAACGATGAAAACCGACATTTTCGAATAGAAAAGAACTGTTCTAGCACTAGCATATTAGAAAAAACTGATTTTTTCCAGTTGAGTGGGTCAAAGATAGCTGTAAAAAATGGGTACGTGTTTGTCTCATAAACAAATGGAATAACTCCGCTCATATTCATCCTACAAAATGGGGATTGAATTTATTTGAATGTGACAATCTCTTTATGACATCAAACGAAGAAAAGTCACTGTTCGTCAATTAGGAGAGGAGATGATAATTTTTCTCTTTACAACCATTACAGCAGCCATAATTTTTTTAATATACACTTCAAACTCGTACGCAGCTTCTTCTGATATTTATACCAATTAAAAAATATAAATTTACAAAAACAATCAGTTCCAAAATCCCTGTTTATTATTACGGTTAATTCACGAACAAGAACTGATGCACTGTACGACGTCGGAGTGAGGGGCTGCTTCTGCCTCGCTGGCGCGCTAACACAGAATTTTTTACAGCTATCTTCGACCGACTTAACTGGAAAAAATTAATTTTTCCTAAGATGCTAGTGACAGAACAGTTCTTTTTTTATTAAAAAATGTCGGTTTTTATCGTTTTGCAACCCCTGTCTCACTTGCATTGTACCTTCAACTACCGTCAATTCTTCAACAACAAATAGCTTTTCATGCAAACTATTCATTATTTTCTGCTCAAATTTCGCACATCATTTTAGCATACAAAAAGACACATCTCCGAAGATCATTGAACATATTTTATGCATTTTTTCAAATACAACTAGATATTGTAAAAAGGCCATTTCTTGGTCATAATTTGTTAAAAACATGGTTATGCCAACTTTGAGCCTTATGCAACTCGTTCGTAGAATGGAAATCTGCCTGCAAACATAAAGGCCGAGATACTAGGCATCAACGCTACACAATTGTCAACTCAGTTTTCACTCTTTAATTCTGCGATGAAAAGGCACATTTTTTATCTTCCTTTCCTGGACTATAATGGAAGTCAGTCAATGTGAGTGCCAAAAGCCGATTCTTGTTTATGATTTTCGAAAAAAAACTGCATTTATGCGCAAGCATAAGTCTCCTAAGGGGAAAACTTTTTAAGATTCGATTTCCAAGTACGGCTGATCACCAATAATCTTTGAATTTCGGTTATTCATAAATTGTGTCTTTCTGTGGAAACTTTGTAGAAGACAAGAAGACCTAACCTACCCTTAAAAACTTCTTTTCCTTTTTTCCATAACCATTCAAATGGTACATAATTCCTACTTTTTTCTGAAGATAAACCATAAAAAACTGTAAATTAAAAAAAAACAATGGAATCAAAAACAATTTGTAAATCTTTATATTTATTATGATTAGAAACATTCCAAACATTGTCATTTTGTTTTTTTTAACATGGGGCCTATGTTTTGGACATTTTCGGAGGAAGCCAATTTTACAGAAACAAAAACCCAATAAAATTATTGTAAATACTTGGAATTAAAATATTTATCATACTAAGAAACGTTTCAAACATCGGTTTTCAGTGTTTTTAACGTGGGGCCGATGTCCCGGACGTTTTCGGAGGTAATCAACTTCACACTTTATGTCTAAATACCAGTTACTTTTTTTAAACACTTTTTTTCTCAATATAACGACATATTTAATTGTTTTAGAGGCTTCAAATTAAACATGAAGATGATTGTTTCGACGATCTATACTTATAGGAAAATACAGTGCTAATTTCAAAAAAAGTGGGGCCTATCACCCGACTTTATCCTACTATTAGAATCATTAGATTTTCTCATTCTGTTCAAAAATATATGAAAAGGTTCATATTCAGGCACAAAGAAGCAATTGTTAATGATTTTTGCTTGTGATTCGAGTCTTTGTTACTCGGTGTAAAAAAAAACAGAGCATTTATCAAGAATAGTCTCAAATAAATATTTATTTGTCTGCACTTTATCTCTCACATAAAAACTAAAAATGTATCTTCACAGAAGAATTATTCTTCTGGTCATATTCTGTTCCACTTTACCTGAATCTTTACCAAACAAGTCAACTGAAATAAGGGCTAGGCAATTTTTAAATAAACTAATTTTTGAATAGATTCTTTTTGAGAATAAGATTATTCGACAGGCAGAACGACTATTAAATAGGAATAATACAGAGTGCAAATAATATCCTCTCCTTTTTCAGCTCCAGAGAAAGAGGCATATTGGGAACGATATTGTGTGTGTCGTTTTTCTAGAGGCCGACAATACCAGCTTCAGTCCAGCTTGTATAAAGTCACATTTCCTGCATACGTTTATATTAGTTCGAGTTAGCCCCAGAATAAAGAGGAAAGTCACAAGATACGAGGTATCTGTGGTAACAAGGGATGAAGTCGGTGCTTACAAGCCTTATCTTTGGGAACAAAGTGTGTTTGAAAAGGGTAAGATATCAAACATTTATCCTATCTGATTTATTCTTATTTCATTTTACCAAAGTATTCCACATTGTATACATGAATTTGTATTATGCAGGTCCGATGTTTCGAGAGTGGATTCTCACAAAAATTGTCAATGGCGAAAGAGCGAGTTACTCTGCACCAAAATTCGCTAGGATGCAGGAAAGGACGAGAAGTCAAATGTTGGAGGACATAGTTGCCAATTTGGCAAACCATGCAGAAACAGGACAAATTCCTAAGCCTTATAGGTAATTTATTCTTCAATTTCAGAAAGATACTTTGTCTAAAATTTCAGTTTCAAATGTTAGATATAGAAGTTCGATACAAATATTTATTTAATGAATTATTTTTGTCATTTAGACGTGGCTCCTGGAGACCTATTGGTCATATGAGACCCTCTTCGCCTTTGTTGGACTCCGTTCGGGATCAATTTGAGGATTACGACCAACTAGCGAAAGATTTCACGAAAGTATTTTTGAATAGTACGGAAAATGTAACCCTCAACGCGAGTCTTTTTGACGTTTCATTTTTGGTACCCGGTCAGCAGAAGCAGAAAGTGCGATTTATAGGAGTCAGAGCTATTTTAGGAGTTCGAAGCAGGTGTTTAATTAAATAATGAAATTCAGTTTACATGAACTATCAAGTCAACATTTTCAGCAATACAGAAAGGAAATGTTTATTATAATCATTACATCTGATTCCAGAGTCTTCCAAGAAATGTTGTATGGAATCCAAGCTGGATTTGGAAGTCCTCAAGTTCCTGTCGCAGAATTATTAGCGAGACCAGTACCAACCCTTCTTAGTCCGCAGAGGCCAAAGAGTTCAAATTTTCTTCAAGTGCCCGACATGGAAAGCCCTAGGTAAGCCAAGCTCTGACTGATTAGTTCAACCGCAGAGTGATTCCCTTTAACGAATAAAATTTGATTAGCAATTTTCCGGTTTGATAATTGGCATTTGTTGTGGTACATCTTTCAATTATAATTGTTTCGAAAATCTCGCAATCAATATTACTTCTAATCAAGCTACATCAGTTCTGTAAAAGACAACTGTAGGATTTGTTTCTGTTCTAAATGTTGCTAAATTTGAAAATATTTTTCTCTATACTTTCTTATCTCTGAGATTGAAGAAAAAAGTCTTCTAATAACTAAGAGAGGAAAATGAATTAGAATAATCTTCAGCGGTGGGACTAATGATCATAAAATGATGACGAATGATTATAAATATGTATATTATTTCATGAAATATTTTTTATTTTAACTCTATTTTATTACTATATTATTGTAAATGATATCTGTATTTAAGTTTTCCACGGCACATCCATGTTTCCTATCCTTACAGCACAGCATGACTATTATTATTATTTTTCAATACATTATTCTTTAAATTTAACTTATCCTGCAATAGTAATTAATTATCAATCTCATATACTAATATGTATTCTCGAATCAGAATTTTTTTGAAGAAATTATCAAAATTAAATAAGAGAATAAAGACCTCCTACTTATATTGTTCTTCAATCTGAATAACAATTAAAGGTTGGTCAGACAACTTTTTTCTCAAAACAAAAACACAAAAAACTCTTTTTCAACTTTCTTATTGCAGAAAAGAAAGTTGAGAGTTCATAATATAACCTGATAAAGCTTCCAAATAAATACAGTTTTTTCATGCAAATCATGCAGAGAGATTTTCTGTCTATCATAACTATAATTTAACGCTATAAAAAATGTTTTGGAATTCGAAGCACTTTCAATATTCAACAAGTTTTTTAAATTCACAACATCATCTAATGACATTTATTAAAGTTTTATAATTATTTAGATAAGCATACTTGTAGATGAGCTCGAGAAAGAATATATTGAGATTGCATACTTATTAACTCAAACTATAAACTCAAGAGTATCTAAACATTAAAATGAATTGTTGAAATTAAGTACAGGTATATCAAAGAAATACTTAATGCTTGTCCTCGTGTATCGCATACTATTTTTACATAACGACCTACTACCGGAAATTTGACTTCTAATGTCATCTGAATTGGCTCTACGCATCTCGCCACGTCTCCTTGTCTGTATAAGCAATATCTGTGAATCTCAAACATTTCCAAAATGGTGGTAATATCATTCATCGATTTCCTGGTTAAAATTAATTTTTAACATCACTCATAAAGATCATTTTTTATGATCTTAAAACTGCAAGGATGGATCAGGTTTTTTCAGAATGAATGAAATTGTTTCCAGAATGAACTTATTTGTTATCAACGTCAGAAATAATAGAAAGTCTTTGTTTTATTACTCCAGATCAACTTCTATGGCTCTAATGTCTATAGATTTAGAACCATATCGATTCAGATTTACTTTGTATATTAAATTTCGTTTTCAGCAATATTTGCTTAAGCACGCAGTCTCCTAATTTAGAAGAAAGCTTTTATTGTTGTCTCTGATGATTTTTCGCATTAGCCATACTCCTTCAAAAATGTTGATAAATTATCCAATATCAACATTTTGCATTCCGTTTTCGTAATCCTAGGTGATCCTACCCCAATCCAAACAATCTTCATCTTTTTAAAATTCTCTCTGGTGTTCCTCCGATCCCCGAGGTGCCGCTTTGCGGTTTCTGTGAGATACTGGTTCTGAAATGTTTAGGCCCAAAAGTGTACCGTCATCACCCATGGTGAAAAGGGCCTTCTCCCGACTGGGTACCATCACTGCGGGCTGGGGAAGAAGTATAAGAAAGCATGGAAGTGGAAGTACATTGCAGAGCGACGACCGGAAGCGATGGTCCAGTTCACAAGACTGCAGCAGTAAGTTTTTACTATTATTACAAAATTTTTTGGTGATATCTAGTTTAATTTTTGCTCCTATTTTCCCGCAGATCAGGATAATTTGAAGGGTGGTTTCAATCAAATTGTGAAAATACGTGACGTTTTCAGAATCTTCAGATCGGTTATATGTCCGGATCCTTTCAAAAAAGAGTTTTGAATGCAAAATGATCGCTTCTTGAGAAAGATGCCCTCATCAGACTTGGAGAGCTAATAGATCAAAACCCCTTCCTAGAGTCAGCATTCGAGGAAAAATGTTGTGTTCAACATCACTCAAAAAATGAGATATAACTTTTTCACTGAAAAGTCTTCTTGAACTTCTCTAGAAAACATTTTTTATGGATATTTTGTTTACGAAGAATGTCCTAGCCCACTTTTTATGCAAATTCACGTCAAAGATCACATTTGTAAATGATTTTCACAGCGAAGGGGAAGTTTTCAAAAAGGCCAGTTTCTGGTCCCTCAGCCCATTAATCTCATATTATGTGACATTGTTCTCTTACATGTGCCTTAAAATCTCCTGGACCAATTTACCTATTAGACGTTCCATTGCAGAGAAAATACCGCCTCTATCGTTGCGTTTTACATGGGATTTTAGTAATTCCACTACACATATACCTATAAATTTAATCCTGTTATAATTCTGCCCCGTTCACTGAAGTTTTTTCAAGACGGTGTGTATTTGTGACGCATACTATACATATTAAAATCATGTACTTGACGCCTTGTTTTGATTGGATCTTCACGATACAAATGGATAAGATATTTTCGAAGAATCGGTTTATTTGATATACCTTCTGCCTGAAGCGCGCAAATAATTTTTAATTTTGAATAAATGACGATACGACGATCCGACTTCGAACTGTTCCACTAGCTGTCACGTCCACGTCCGCTTTCACCGCACAGTGTATTTAGCAAGCCCTTTCCCGTTTTGACGCATCCCGAAAAACTGGTTCGGCGAAAACACATAGTGTGTCACCAGCCTTAGTCCTCACTTCAGCGCTCTTTTCCCGCCACTCCCCAGTCAGTAGGCATGTAACCTTCCAGCTGACGACACATCCAAATATATTCTCTTCTGAAAGGAACTCTGCTTGGATTACTCATACTACAAGCTACAACTCAACAACCCAACGTTGGTCCTTCGAGCCGGATATACCACGTGGAGCCTAAATACTGGTGACACTAATTTGCTCCTTGTGTTGCCGACGAAGACGGTCAGCCGTAACCCAGAGCCAAGAGCACGCGCAGAAGACGCGTTCGACATATTATCTCTGGCTACCCCCCCTTGCCTTCTTCCTTCTATGACGTCGCCATGAACTTAGCCTCTTCACAGCCGAGTGAGTAGGCCTAGAGCTGGAATTAATTCCTCATTGCTAAGCGTCACGATACAGCGTCAAGTCTCTCCTGCAGCAGGACTCTTCTGCGCAAAATTTCATCTGCGGCAAGTCTACCCTGTGGCAAGTCTTTCCTGCGTAGAATCTCATCTGCGGCAAGTTTTTTCTGCGGCGAGTCTCCTCTGACAAGTCTCCTGCAACAGGTCTCCCTTGCAACATGTTTCTCCTGATGCAAGTCTCATCTGCGACAAGCCTTCCTTGCAGCAAGTCTCTCTCGCGGCATGCATCTCCGTTGCCAAGTCTCTCCTGATGCGTAACTCACCTGTGGTAAGCCTCTTCTGTGGAAAGTGTCTCCTGCGGTATTTTTCTCCCAAAGTTAGTCTCCTGCGGCATGCCTCTTCTTTAGCGAGTATCATCTGCGGAAAGTCTCTATTGTGGCAAGTCTTCTTCTGCGGCATATTTCTCCTATGGCAAGTCACTCCTGCAGCAAAACGTCGGCTGCTGTAATTTGATGATTGTGAAATCTTTATTGTTAGGGCTTGTTCGTCTTTCACGAATGCACCCTCAGCGCGTGTCTCGTGCTTTGCACTCGATTTCGATTTGTTCCAAACGTCTCATATATTTAATGTATAATATATTAATTTATATAACTCGATCCGGGACTGCTTAACCAGATGCTGCAAAATAAAACATAAATTTTATTTTTCATGATTACTTCAATATTTGTTTTCATATTACAATCCGTAATGAGCATTGATATTGAAACAAATGGATTTCAATTGTCTTGTTATATTAATTATTAAAATGTATTATTCTTTCTGAAAACCATTTTTTTCCCAAATTTTTTCCGTTTATATCATAGTTTGCTGAATACTTGACATTTTTATTTAGGATGTTTTTACGTTTTCAGCAAAAACCCTGCGTAGATCTTTTTAAAGTAAATAATTTTGTTCCCAAACATTTCTTGTGTCTCGTACAGTTTGGCCATAAAATGGATTTTTTAATTTTAGATATTTTTTTTGCCAATAAAACACAAATCTTTCGCCTTTCTTGAACAGTTTTAACGAAAAATTGATTCTCAAAACGTCTGTCAAAGGGAAATTCAATCTGATTCTTCCAAAAGTTATGCGTTATGCAGACGACGATGATGACGACAAAGATAGACAGACACGAACCTCAAACCTTTTTTCGGATTCAGGGGGTGTCGGAACGTGGAAATTTCATTGAATACGCGGGATTCAATTTCCACTTACAAACAATACCTCCTCATCATGATGAGAATGTAAAAATTATCAGAATGTGGGAAAAGTTACACATTATTGTATTTACAGATAAAGAATCCAAGGAAAAGGACAAAGGATCCAGTTCACTAGCAGTGCCAAGATTAAGTGTCTGTGCAGATGCTCAAAAAGTTGACAGAGCCAAATTGGCACAAACCGAGGTAATTTCACTTTAAATGCTCGTCAAATAATACAATACATACAGTGTTTGTGGCATGCAGTTATATAAAATTCCATGGAATTTCTATAAGTTCTTCGAAAGTCTGAAATTGGTGTAAGGCTTACAAGAAATCTTTTATAAAAATTGAGAAGATGTTCCACGTTTGAACCATTCCAAATTTCTTACTCCAGGAATGGTTAGGTAACTTTTTTCAAACCTAAAGGGTCAGTCTTAGACCTAAAACGTAAGAGATTCATTTGGAAGGTTTCTTTTTATGCTGACACCCACATAGGATAATAAAATAAGGAATTATTGTCACACAAAAAATTGATGGGAAGAAGTTTACAGATTACTCTTCAACTTCCTCCCGAATGGATAATACAAGCCATAAAATACAGTATAAATTATGTCTCTCTCCGAATTTCGCATTGCTTTTCGTTTGATAAAGTAAAAACTGATGATATCTTTGTTCCTCTTCTTTTTCAGTTCGATATAATCGAATTTGATCCGGAAACCTTCAGAATCCTCTTGGATTACCTCCATACTGGATCTTGTCCTTTAACCTGTAGCAATATTCCTGGCTTGATCTGTGCTGCTGAACACTACGATCTTCCAGAACTTCTGCAGGCTTGCTTCCATCATGCTAAACAATTTCTTCGAATTGAAATTGTGTGTGTGATGCTCTGCTCCTTAGAAAATTACTACTGGCGATATACCTCTGCCTCGGAACTTGTCAACATGATTCTCGCCTTTGTTGAAACAAGGGCTTATCAACTTTTTCAGAGTCCAGAATTTTTGACGTTGAGCGAGTCGATGGTTCAAATGATAATGTGTCGCGGACTTGAGGTGATCGAGATAAAAAAGTTCGAGGCAATGCTCAGTTGGGCCAAACATAGGATCAAGACCAAATCGTCCAAAATTGATGCTAAAATGGAATTCAAATGCATCATGGAGAGACTTAGCAGGGATCTCAAACTGTATAGGATAACACCTCAAGAACTTATCAGAGTAAGAACTTTTCCCATTTTCGTATAATTAGCTCAAATTTTGTGATTCACATTGATTTCATGGCGGCTATGTCAAAATCGTCCAACTTCAGAAAAAATATCCTCCCAGAAGATTTTTTCCCAGGCAAATACGTGCAAGATTCTCGAATTTCTTGAATTAACAAAATAATCGAAATATTCTCAATGGAAATTCATAAAAATTTGTATTTCATTTTGAGTCTTGGAAATGAGCAATGAGGTATATGCATCAATTTCGGCTGATATATTTTACAAATACTGCGGGAAATTCTGAAAAATTTAGTGCATTTAAATATTTGATATATTCTAAAGAATTTATCAAAGAAGGTATATACACTCAATAAAAAGTTTTGTGATCCCTGTTCAAACAACTCTGTGTTTGGATAGGTATACTATGGATAATAGGGATAATATGGAACTCTGTAACCTCCTTTTCAAATATTATGACGCACTTTAAACATTAACAAAAAAAAAAGGTTGTGTTTACTGTGTACTAGTCAGCTATTTGCCCAACAACTTACAATCAGACTAAGGTTCTTCCATCGATCAGTTTAACCAATTCACTCGAATAATGTTTGCTGCTTTTGTAATTCAACTAGAACAAAATACATTTGAAACTATGAAACAATCCAATTCAAAACTGGAAACCATTATTGGGCTTATTACTAAATAGTGCATATTCCACCAGGGATATTTTTCGGAAAAGCTGGGTGACCAACCACTTTATTTTATAATAAGAGAAGTTAATTGTAAATTTATTTATATTTTTCAGATAGTACTGCCTTCAAAGGCCATCAAGAATGAAAGGATTTTAGAAACTCTTATGTTTCAAGCGAATTCCGGAATCTACAGAAACGTCGACCGTTATTTGGAGGCTTATCAAAACAAGATACAAAACCAAGAAAGCTTCGATTGCGTATTATGAACCTCACAACTATTATAAACTAATGCGAACCTTTATAATGGCAAAAACGAAACGCTGGATCAGCTTTTAAATATTGTAATTTCTACAAAGGGTGAAATCTTTTACAAAATATAACAACTTTAAAAAAAAAACGACATTAAACAAAATTTCTATTATATTTTTAAAAATAAAAGATGGTGCCTAAGTTATGCCTGGAGAAATATTCTTTTTGAATTGTAGAAGTTACAAATGATCGAAATGTCCAAGTCTGTGAACCAAAATCGCTCAAAATGTTTGTAAATGTGACGGTCAAACGTTTTCAAATATGGATTGTGACTAAAGAACGTAAATTATTACGAAAAACATAAACCGAAAGTCTTTTATGAAAGCAATTTCTCTAATTTTATTATAAAAAAAAAAGAAATAAATCGATATTGAAGGGAAAATTCTTCAGTGCGAATAAACTAAAGCAAAGTCTGAAATAAAAATTCGCAGCTGTAATGCATGCCACGATGTACTTGGTGGTGTGGCTCAGTTCGTGTGCATGAGTTTTCGCAATTGCGATACCAAAGCGCAAGCAACATGCACAATTTTGTGTAGTTTAAGTTAAGTCGTGAGAAAATTGACAAAATATATATATATATATATGCCAATACGCGCATAAAATCAGCGCTTCTTCAAGAATAGTCTAACGCTTACGTTTTAAGCGTTGTGCTGAGATAAGAGGAATAAAACTTGTTCCGCCATAGATTACGGCTGTTGAAGTAACATTAATTCCTTATAACTATACGACTTAATTTTGCTGCATTTTATACAAAACTAGGTGAAAAAATTGAAGCATTCTTGTAAATTTTAATATTATTTTTTAGAATTAGCTCGTGATTGATTTTCGAGGCAGTCTTAAAAAAAAAGCCAAAAATGACAATCTTTATGATAAAGAGACACTACTATTAATGAAATGGAGTAACGATTAACAAGCGAAAATAATAGAAATATATTACGAAGAATAATGTTAATAAAATAATAATAATATTATAAACAGATATGTATCATAATTGATGATAACAATATTATATGAAGAAAGTGTTGATGTTGAATGTGAGATAAAAAAATATTTGAAGTCTGTTCTGTTTTTCTATTGTAGATTTTGTATCTTCAATATTCTAAGTCAGAGATTCCAAATATCTGTGTGGAGAGCTGATATTAAAAACATACAAAAGAATATACAATAACCGACACAGTTTACTACCGAGCGATGGGCGTCATTAAAAAATTATCGACTTATTATTTTCCTCTCACGTGACTAATAAACGTATCGAGGATAGTACGAAAATTCAATTCTCATCACAGAAAACTGTTCTCTTTTCTTACAAAAGAACTCTAGTTTCACGAAAGGAAAGAAACCAAATTGTTTTGCGTTTTTAACCAACAATATATTTCATGGACATAGCTTATTGGAATATATGTGTTTTGTTTTGATGCTTAACTTGAAAAATTCTGTGTTAGGTAAGTAAACTCAAAGCAAAGAAATATTTTTGACATGGTCTGTGTGTTAAACGTATCATGAGAATCATTCGATATAAGATTTCAGACTTTTATTTCCAGTCCATATGAATTTACAATAGGCATAATGAATATTCTATAGTTCTTTTCACATCTATGTTTTTAGACCACATTTAGAATATTGAACAAATAACTAATGCAGGAACTTACTTTTCTAAATTCAGCGACAAAGAAATCGATTGATTCTCTTGTAAATACCTGATATATTTTCGGAATTTAATGTCTGCGTACTCCCCCTGTGTAAATTCGGTTAAGTTAAGGCGAATGTTAAGTTAAAATGCGAGATGTGACGTATATAGGAATAAGTAATTATCGGTTTACCAGGAAAAAACTGGGTAATCACCAAAACTGTTAAGTGTCTTATTGTTCAGGCAAAAGGCTGGACAAAAGTAAATCGTTCCTGATGGAATACCCTACATTGAAATTTGAGGACTTCTTGGGACAGTTTCTTCTTCACTATAGAATCGAAACAGAAATGCTCTATTGTTTTGGAGGGTAACGCTTTAAATCAGTACAAATTCATAATATATATTGCCCTCATCTCCTCCAAAACATCGCTTCGACGATTGTGAACGGAATATAAAAGTTTTTCCACTTGAGATGAAAAATATTGGATTTTTCAATTTAAATGCATTTTTGAGCATTCAATTCTACTCTCAAATACTTTTTCTTCTGGTGTTCTCTTTCAAATCAAATACAGCTGCAAAACAAGTTTAATATTTCAATGTCTGCGATCAACTTACAGTCAAGTATGGAAGTTTTTACGTTTAGAAATAATTACTCAGTCCAGCCATTGCCGCCTGCTGTTCAACCGTACATGTACTATATGCTGATATAAACTACTCGTAAAAGAGAAATATATTGAAAAATACTTAATATATAGAAATTTACACACGACGACAGAGAAACGTAATAAAAAAAAAATTTATATGTATATAGTGTTTTGAGCCACGCTGTAATCGGGCTTGTGACGTGTGTTGAACGCTCCAAGTATTTTTACGCTTATCTATACAAAACATGGATCCATGAAAAAGTTGACCCCAAATTTATTTTTCTGTAGTAGTTCAACTGTTCATGTTACTTATATTCTAATTGCAATAATTTCCAAAGTATATTGCGTTGTAAGATGCAAAAAGTTCCAAAGATGAGTCGTAGAAATTTCTGTAACTTTCGCAATCAGAAAGATTCGAATCAGAATTTATATGCCTCATTCTCTCGTACATTTTTTGATGAAACTGATTTGGAAACGTTCCATTCACATGCTCCAGTTTTAAACATTTTTCAATTTGTTTAGCTTTAAATATTAACAGCTTCTAATTGGAAATAGTATATAATTTCCAAACATCTGAAATTCAAAGTAAATTAATTTTGAGTGTACAAAATTGTTATTTGCTCAATTTGGAAAAATTCTACTTCTACACAGCTGAATTTTTACATTTTACATTTGTTATACTCTGTCCATTTGAAATTATCCACAATTTAATATGGAAATTGGAGAGAAGATTCCTTCCTTTGATATCAAAATAAACTATATATTACACACACACATACACACACACACATATATATAATATAAATTATATTTGTTGTTTTTCTGGAAGAGATAGAGAACAAAATTGGATTATCTGTCAAAATTTCAACAGAAATAGAAACATAATTTTGGGGTGATCTCGAATCAAGAAATGAATTCTTGGCTCTATACAGTCCTAATAACAACACATCTTCGTTGTTTTCTTGCTCACGGATTGTTAAGATTTCTAATTTTTTCTTCGATATTGACGCATCCGTCTTTCATCATTGTTGTTAACATTGTTGCTGTTGTTGTTCTTGTTGCTGCTCCGACGATCATTACTTCTGCGCGGGAATATAATCGCTATTCCCGATGTATTGTATTTATGACTATTCATTTTCATCGATTATCGTCTATTGTGATTAGTGTGGATATTCACTTGTATCATCAAGCTCATGAGAATTCTATGGAAATTTAATTGATAGATAGAAACAAAATTGTAATACTATCACAGTATTGTGTACGACTTCGTACAATATTAGTCACTAGTTTGCGTTTTACGTTGAAAGTGAATATTTAAAAATGTATTATCACATAGACGTCATCATCTTTCCACCTCCATTATTCTTCAACTTAAATCCTAGAGAGGTTTTGGCAATTGGCACTCGTTCTCTCGGATTTGCGGGGTAACGAATGCAGAAAGGCGACATATGGAATTGTTATATGACAGGAATTTATTGTACATGAAGCTACTGTGATGTTACTGTTGAATATGACAAAATATATATATGCATACATACACATATAACACACATATATATAAGCATATGCAGATATATGTATACATATGTACATATATATCTATAAAAGAAACTGTATTTGAGCCAGAAATTTGTCTTTCGTTTGCAGCAGTTCGATGATACTCTTCCCAACAGCAATGTCACAAGACCGCTGATATTTTCACAGAAATGATCATACAAAAATGTAATGAATCAGGATGTAATTCAAGATCGAGATGGTTATATTAAGATGAAAATGATTATACCAAAGAAAATCAATGATGATCCAATAAACTGGGAATTTCTTGGAAAGCAGTGTTTGCCGTCAGTACTGATTCCGAGTAAAGCTACTGAACACGATTGTTACAGAATGATGATTTAAAAACTCCAGACTCGCCCAAACCTCTTACTCCCAGTCCTATTTAGGAAATATTTTATGGACTTTCAGAGAAACCATGCTTCAAATAATTTTCTAAGATGAAGGATATTCTATATGGCTTTTAATTGGAGTTTTTTCCCCATTTTGGAAACAATATCGAGGTTCAATGGTTTTGATTTTGAAATCCTTGGTCCTTGAGATTTGAATCTTTCCAAGGATTATTTGAAATTCTGATGTTCATATATTTCCTTAAACAGAATACCTTAGATTTTCAGCATTTTTGAATCCCATCAGACTTTTCGTCTTTTGAATGTTTGAAAATGGATTGGATTACAGAATCACAGACGTGCAACAGGCGTTCTCCGACTAAGGGAATTCCACGTTTCTAAAACTATTCCTTTTTGCAATTTTGAAATTGCAAACTGGCATGATATTTAAATGATATGAATTTGCAGTTCAGATTTTTCTTGAACTTGATCTTTGTGAATTTCAAAAATTTTTTTATCTACAAATTTCTAGACTGGGATAGTTTTTAAGTTATAGTTTTATATGTATGAAAATACATATATTTAATTGAGGAGGTTTGCAATTTGAATTACATACTGTCAGCACAGAACACTCTAAAACTCCATCCTCTGCTGAAGCTTTGAAATGGTAACAAGTTTAAAGAGGAAGGGTTCCATGGCTACACTGTAAAAAATTTTTAATGTAATATTACCATGTTGAATATGGGCTCGATTATTACCTACATGCAACGTTGTGTATCAACGAATGTCGAGAATATTGACATCCATCTTGTGATTTCACTTTAAGGTTATGTGAAATCACAACGCGGTGTTGTAAATTTACAAGCAAGTGCGAATGTATAGGTTATGATAATTTTATCGAATTGAATGTAGGAAATTTAAATCGTACTGTAATTTTTCCATATATTCGCTAATATTACAGGACAGATTCAAAGAATTTATTTGGCGCGTATTTTGAATTTTCTTCTCCCTTCTGGAATAATTGTCAATTAATCGAATTGAGTAGAAAGTAGATTGCATAAGGGTATTTTATTTCATAAAAAATTAGTACAACGTCTTTATTACAGATACAAATACATCAAGTATTTTCAAAACTTGTATCATGTTGAAGAACAAAATCCCTGAAAACAATAAGACAGAAAACTTCGAAACTATAATTCTTTTCCATCTTTATTTTTGAACTTAGAAGTTAGCTGTCTTATGAGGCGAGCATCTAACTTTTATCAGTCTAGATACACTCAATAGAA
>WSXT02168593.1:6564-23388 GCA_011762715.2 Neuroterus valhalla | reverse complement strand
CAGGTTCATCCGAATGTGGACCAATTGGTCGTGAGTTGAGACACGCTTCGATTCGAGCGAGAGTAGTCGTAAATTCTATCGGCTTTTGACTCCTGATTGCGTTGAAGATTTACTCCTTTCATGGGAAATAGAACCAACTTTCGAAGCTTGAATAGCTTCGAGGACGCAAATGCGCCTTTCTTAGAACGAATCTAGATCTTTATAAGTTGGGTAATCAGTTTCAGCACCAATTTGCATTTCCCATCCTTTTAAAGAACTAATGTCTAGCTTATTAGTTATTGGAAATACTAGTAAGTCACTCCACGAGTCAGTAGCGTGCTTAAGTTCTTGAGAGCCGCCAGAGACTCATTGGTAGTATGGCGCAATCTTTTCAAATCTTCTAGAGCGTTTTTGGACACATCAGGCAAATTAATGAATCCTTGTAAATGAGCCGTAATGAGTGCTTTTTTATTGTCGTACCTAGCCTTCAGCGACTTCCAAGTTGCCACAAAATTGGCTTCAGAAATAACAACATGTTATAATAAATTCTCAGCGTCGCCCTCCAAGGACGTCTTCAGATAGTGCAGTCTAGTTACATTAGATAGGGAATCATTCTGAATAATTAGAGAATCAAACAAGTCTCTAAAATTTTTCCAGTCTTTATAATCTCCAAAGAATTGTGACAGCTTAATTCGAGGAAGTTTGACCGATACAAAGTCATGTCGGATAAATTGCGAACGATTTAAACTTTCAGAAGCAGCGAGTTCTGGAGTGAGTATATCAATTTGATTAATTAGGAAATCATGAGCACTTAAATACATGTCTTCGATCAAAAGAAATTTACTTTTACAAAAATACTCCATTTTTTCTCAGAGAGTAAGCCCTCCATTTTTCTTTCAACAGTATTATGTTTATAGTATCAATATTATATGAGAATACGAGGTTGATTGCACAACAATGTAATTACTCATAGTTCACAGTTCAAAGATGACTTGAAGATCTATACTTCTGGGAAAGAATATCTTGAAGATGCTCTTAGTATCGTCGGGAGGTACACACGAGAAATGAGACACCTTAGCGCTGGAGAAACCTAAAAGTACCTGGGCATGCCTGAGCGCCGCATTCAGGATACAATATCTGTGAAGGAGGTTCTCCAGAGCAGACACAAACACCTGCTCCGACGGATTTGGTCGTCGAACCTGTCGTCGTCGAACAAGATATCTGCGATTAACGTGCTTGCCGTCCCAGTTCTACTATATTCGTTTGGGGTGATTCCATGGACGAAGAACGAGCTCAGGGCCCTTGAAATCACTGCGCACAAGATGATCCATATAAAGAAAAGCTTGCATATCAACTCGTCCATCCTGCGCTAATACATAGCACGCCGTAAAGGCGACCATGGACTTCTAAATCTTCAATGCTTTTACAACCGAATCATCCTAAGTACTGTTCGTATCATCGCGAACGATAGTGATCCTCTCCTGGCAATGGTCAGTGACCACGAAATGAGTGGCGAAGGAGCATTCCTTCACAAAGCCGCGGAGCAGGCAGCTGAAACCCTTGGCCTGGAACTCAACATCAAGAGTGAGGGCAGTGCACTACTCCATCAAGATGCCCCACTCCTCAAAGCACAGATGAAGAAAGTGGAGGCGAAAAACTTCCTGAAACAACATGAAGACAAGGTGATGCACGAAACTTTTACAAAATTGTTAAAGATCAATCCTTGACACATGAGTCAACGTTTGCTTTCCTGAAATCACCTGGACTCAATTCAGGAACCGGAAGTTTCATTTTCTCGTGTCAGAACGGTGTGATTTTTACCTTAGCATACCGTAGAAGCATATTATGTCAAGAGGTTTCCAGCGATAGGTGCAGGGCGTGTCTTAAACTCCCTGAGTAGCTATGGCATACACTATCCAATTGCCCTATTTTCGCAGGAACGACGTATTTGTACAAACAACGCTTCCTTAAGAGTGCTTTACCACCATCTTTGTCACTCTTATGATTTGGCCGCAACCCTTCCCTGCTGAACGATCCAAGGGCGATAGAGTCTATTGTTGAGAACGAGGAGTGCCGAATCTACTGGAACTACGATTTCTCGACAATAGCCCCTATCCAACACACAAGATCCGACATCGTGCTCCTTGACAAACGTGACCGAACCATATTCGTAATCGGATTCTCGGCCCCGGCCGACTACAACATCAAAGTCAAGAGAACCGAGAAGAAGGAGAGAAACAAAGATCTCAGAGAACACCTACAGCGACATCCTCAAGGACATTCAGTTACATTATTGTTCTCATCATCGGTGCTCTTGGAGGTGCAACGCCTTCACTGGTTATCAACCTTAAAGCCATCCCCGTGTGCCAAAAATATGCCGTGGCACTTCCCGGATGATTGCAAAGAGCACTCATACTTGGGTCGGTCCGTGTCCTTAGGACACACGATAAATTTGCCGGCCCGTCGTTGTGATTCTGTCGTGCATGGGGTCTCTCATCTCACGGTCGTAAGACGTGGCCATATGTGTATTTATCCGCTGTTCGACTGGGAGCTTGCAGCAATTTTCTGAATAACAGTTACTCACAGGTGGACCCTGCGGTGATCGTTTAACCAAATTTCAATTCATACAGGATGTCCCAGGTCAACTCGTCAGGGCTTATATGGCTGTATAAAATATCGAAATAGAAATCGAAAATTTCTTTCCCAAAAATTGTTTGAAGTTTTATTTTGTGAGTTATGAATAAATAAAGCTGGACCCATCAGTAGCGCGATATGAGCAGCTGTTCGTTCTTGAGCAGCGTTCTGACTTCGGACCTCTGACATAGCCACCGAATGCGTCTTCAGGATGCGGATAGAGGGTCCCTGTACCGAGCGTTTCCGATGAATACGCTTACTTAAACTAATAAGCAGTCGCGGAAAAATGGCCAGGTATGGTGTCGAAGTAAAAACTCCTTAGCTAAGGCGTAAATAATCGTGCTGAAAGCTGAATTGCACATGGGTATGGTGCGCTTCACAGAGTCATCAAAATAAGAGGCGACCTCCTGAAGTAAAGAGCCTTGCTCTCGCATGCGGGGCTCTGCGAAGGTAGACAATCCCTTCCCTAGCTACTCGTGGGAATAATTATTGAAACACAAAACCCTTATCCAGTTATGAATGCGGTTCAAAATGATCAAACATGCGGAGCATCTGACAATGGTTCGACCAGTATTGCCGATTGTTCCAGAGTTTTTTGGAAAAAATAGTCTGAAATTAATTCGTTATGTCCCTATAACATTATTCTACGCAGCATTCTCTTAAATGATCATTTCTAATAATCAACTGCGATGAGGCAAACACCGCTTTTTTGGGAGGAAAAACTTTCTGTTAATCATTAGAGCAATTTACGCTTTGCAATTGGTAAATATAACTGCATTATCTATGCATTATTTTACGTATTGATATTTTTTTCATACAGTACTTTATTTTTATTTGAAAGAGTCAATTTATATTTTTTATTCCTCAAGCAAAGCTTCTTGAAGGTTAAAAAAAATTGCAAAAAATTATTTCAATTTTACGAATACATTAATAAGTAGTCTAAAAGATATTATTGTTTCTATACGATACTATAATACAAGTCAGTAATCATTCTAGAATCATATATGTAATATTTGTATAAATGCATAAGTTAATAATTATAATACAAATTATTATTATAGTACAAATTATATATAATAAGCTTAGACGTAAGAAACACGTTATAAAATTTTTCAAGAAATCATATGGAAAAACATACCATTAATACTAGAATGGCTAGTCAAATTAAGCCAGGCCGACCTGTAAGCTTCTTGTTTTCTTTTCCCCTCGTCAGTACTTCTATCTCATCCTATTTTATTTTATATTTGTTGATGGTTGTATGCGTTTGTCTATAGGTATTGCTTATCGAAAGCATATATACAGATGAACAAGCCATAGTTGTTGATCATCAATGCATAAAAGGTTCGATTCTTGAATATGTGAGTACGGACTGTGCTAGATATTCTAGATATTTTGCATTTTATGGATTTTTCATGACTAGTTCAGTATTAATTCTGGACCTATTATGTATGCCTTCAACAAGGTTTTTTTTGTAGAATCTACTGGATCCGTCATTTTCAGCGGAAATGTAATCTGTAAAGAGTTAGAGGCCAAAAGCCCCCAAAAAATTCGAAAAAAAAACAGATTTTCGACTTTATCGCGATGACCCCGATGAAAATCGAGATTTTTCATTCATCCATTGTATTCTTATAGAAAACCATACATTTCCGAAAAAAAAAAAATGTTGTGCAACAATTTTTCCGAGCAAAGTTATCGCACCTTGCAAATTTTTTTTTGATTAGATAATTTTCCTAGGTTAGAAAAACTCAATATCATGACTCGAAGAAATTCACACGTATTTCACTTCAGGAATACTATACGCCTTTTTGTTGTTGTGATATCTTTATCAGTTCTCGGGGAAAAAAATATATTAAAAAATGATGGTTTTTACCCTATAAATATATATAGGTGGGGAAATGGTGGCTACTCATATGGCCAAACTACCTCCTAAATAGTCTGAAGAAGATAGCTCAAGTTCATTTTGGGATTCCGGAGGGGGGCATTTCACTATTGTGAACGGGGGTACCCTTTGTTTTGGAAACAGCGATCATACATGAAGTTACTATAACTAATCTGTTAGGTGCCATAACAGATAACTTGCATTTCCGGAAGTAATTATTGTTCAGCCTTCTTTCTCATAAAGTTATGTGAAAAGCAATTGAAGAACACATTACTCCTGAAAACACGAGTGTGTAGTCATTACATTCCACCGCTTGATTTTTATTGCTTGGCATTATAAACATTCCAAATCTTAATCCATTTTTCACAGCTTCCTTTTGAATACTCCGACCTCATCTCCAAAGTAAATTTCTTTCCAAGCCTATAGAAAGTATTCTAGAATATTGACGAGTCAATCCGAATATTTTTTGTCCAATCTGCTGTGAAATAACATCTTTCTGCTATGGACTCACGGAAGGTTCTATGCAGAAAAATGAAAAAACAATGCAAAAACCATTTTCCATTTAAGAGTGTTTAAAGCGATTTTTTTTTCGTTTTTCTTGAACATGTGGTTCTTTGGTGACTGAAAAATTGAAAGAATTTTTCAAGACCAACCTATTGGATACCTGTGAAAATAACGTTAGCAGTATACTTAAAAAAAAAACTTAAAAAAAACCTTCCAAAAATGCTTGTAATCTTTTCCAATAGAAACTCATATTAAATTTAACATATATATGTACATAATAGCAAAATAATTAGGCTGAGTGCATTAGTGTGAAATGCCTTTCATCGATTTGAAATGGATTGATTCTAGTCAGATGGGATTTCAAATTTAATCCAAAGCAGTGAAGTTGAATGTTAGACTTTTCAATATTTGACAAGCACCTGATCAAAGTGAAAAAATCCGAGTCTACCAAGTGCTCGTCGAATTTAGACTTTTTTTAACAGATCAGTCGCGTGTAAAATGTCAAAAATAAGACGTTCCCCGTGGTCATGATCAATTCAGATTTTTCAAACCGTTCGGCCATCTGAGCGGCGAATGTTGCGAAATCGGAACTTTATTTACTTCAAAGTCGGTTCTCATTTCGATCAAATCATTTTGCTCACGCTGCATCCACTCCCATTTATCATAGTTTTGCAAATTATTATTCTATCTTGAACATTTCATTCAACTGAACCTGAATTTGGGTGAATTTCTACAGTTCCTTCAATTCCCCTCAATTCAATAAAATATTTTAGATTTCTCAAAAATTTATCTGAATTATTTGAAATATTATTTCAAACTTTTCCTCTGTACATGAACTTTACATTTATAGGGCACGAATCATAACTTGCTCATCGTAACCCATAAGACAATTTTCAAAATATGCGCGAGAATCCTTTAATGAATATATCATAAGATTCAGAGAAGATTTGACCCGGAAGTGTTCACAGTTGAAAACCAATGGAAGTCCTTTCCTATGCTTACTCCTCACATCAGACCCACTTTTTTCTAGTCTGTGAAAAATACCACGTAAAAAATTGAAATCGTTGTAACCAGAAGCAGCTTACTGCTGCTTTCGCCTGATATGGAAATGGAGGAGACTTCTTCTCAAGAAAAAAAGCGAGTGTTCAGACATCGAATCTGAAGAATTTTCTGACAAAAATTGAATATGCAATTTTTCTTTGTATACCCTACTCCTAAGTGTTCTAAAAAATATGCTATGGTAATTAAGATTTTGCATTTGTATTCAATGACTTTGAAACACCGCTTGTATCGTATGATATTGTAACTGAATATGTTTCCAGGTAGCCCATCTGCCATATCGGATAAGGCATTTTTTGTTATTGAATTTTTGACACCGGATTCGTTATCAGTCATCTAGAGATACTTCTCATACCAATTTTGGAAATAATCCAAAATTTATTTACCATACTCGTTTCACAAACAAGATCTGCTATCTATTTTTTTAAATCTCAAATTTCGAATTCGTAATCAGTGACCTCGTAATTACTAATCTATTTACCAGGTGGGTTGAAGCGTTCCCCTCGAGAAATTCTGAGGCCCCGACTCTTATCAGAATCCTCGAAGATGATGTTTCATCCCGTTTCAGATGTCCGCGTCGAGTTCTGAGTGACAACGGGAAGAAATTCACCAGTGATGCTTGGATTGAAACTAGCCGCCGTTGGGATTGCGGTCTCTGGACGACCCCGGAATACCACCCTCGAGGCAACCCCATGGAAAGACGTAACCAGGAGGTTAAGAAAGGGCTAAGTTTGCGTCTGCACGCTGGAAACCAACGCACCCGGGACCAACATTCGCCCCAGTTAATCTTTGGGTTGAGAAGAAGGAGGAATGCAGCCAAGGGTTACACACGCGGTTACATGATGTTGGGTCGCGACATTCCACGACCAGCAGAATGGAATTCACGTCCTACGGATGACCCTCACCCAGAACCTGCACCTCAGATTAAACGCTAAGAAACGGTTCGACGTCGACAGGAGAAGTACCAGCATGCCCGGCCATCAGTACCACCGACCTTTGCGGTCGGAGATTGGGTGTTCGCCCTAAACCACCAACAGTCGAACAAGGCAGCGAGATTCAACGCTGTCTTGAACCCATCCAAACAGGGTAAAAGGATCGCAGACAGTCTATTCCAACATAGAACGGGGCGATGGTCTATCAGCCGCCGAAAAAGCGCACATAGCCCACCTAGTTCCAGAAAGGATGCAAGAGGTGACGTCCCTGCCGCCGAACAGGCGCAGACGGCTAAACTAGTTCCAAAAGGAGATGCAGAAGGTAGCCTTCCAGCCGCTGAGCAGGCGCGGACGGCCCACCTAGTTCCAGAAGGAGATGCGGAAGGTGACGTTCCAGGAGCCGAACAGGCGCGAGCAGCCAACTTAGTTCCAGAAAGGAAAGTGGAGAGTAGCGGACCAGCCACCGAACAAGCGCACTCAAACCTCTTCAATCCTGGAAGCACCCAGGGTGCATCAGCTAGGGCTCAAGGTAAGCCTGACAGTCGATGCCCATGCAGCGAGACGGCAAATTCCCAGGACGTGGCCTCACAGGCTCACCCACTTGACGCAACTCACCCGTTGCCACCTCAGGAACCCGATGTTAACCAACCACGTAACACCAGCAGATGCTACAAACTTCGAGCAGTTCAGCAAGTCTCCTACCGGGACGCTCGCCGATACGCACCTCGGAGGAGGTGCCGAAGAGGAGTTAACGTTCAATCAATGTGAATATGTAGCTCGAATGTTTTTGCTCTTCCACATTCATTATTATCATTATAATTTCTTTTACCTCCCACGAAGCAGAGACCAAACGAAAGTCTATCCTGTAAGAGGGTGGCGTTGATACACACTATTAGTGTGAAAGATAGAACGATGTTTTGGGATTTGAGATTTCTCTTTTTCAAGTCCATCCGTTTGGGTCTTCTCGTTTCGAAAGACGTTAGCAGTAAATTTCGAAATAATAAAGCACTTATTCCTACCCATCGTTGAAGATGACCTTCGTCGGCTCATTCGCTTCTTAGAAAAACCAATTTTGAAGGACGGATTGAGAGAAATTTTGGTACTGTATCTTGAAACTTAATTGAGTTTTATAACCAGTATCCAGAATGGAATTTCTCTAGTGAGATATCAATCGAATAAATGAATGGAGAGTAGTTTATCTCCTCCCCTTATTAGGAAAAGTGCTGTCACCCCTTTCGTTTTTTCCCTGGTCTCAATATCAAATTGAAAATTAGTGCCCGAAACGAGCTGGATCGAGAATCGGAGTGTAATCTCCGGTATTTCTTAATTAATACTAATCACCTAATATTATAAACTTCATTTGAAAGATGTGAAGTTTTTTTTGGTTTACTGGTCTCATCTATTTTGAAACTTTAACGTTCCGCTCTTCGACGAAGAGCCTCGTCAGAATAGCAACTACGAGTAGCCTAATTACAGAAGATCGTAAAATTATATAGTTAAAACTGCTTTAATAAACCATGAAAATCTGAGTCTTGGTCGTAAATTTAGCACGATACCTGTTAACAAAAGCAACATAATCGAAAGATCTCTTGCAAGTATAGAGGAGAAAATGTATATGATAGATGCGAAACATGTGAATGATACAAGGTCAGAAGTCAATAATATTCCAACTGGATACATGCTGAGTAACTATTCGAAGGGTAAAGATTTTGAATATGTGGATCTAGCTTTAAAAACAAAAACGTTCTTGAAAGATAGTGGTAAAATTCTAGCAACAAGAGCAGATAAAGGCAATTCAACCGTAATCATGGATAGAGATGATTATATTAGTAAATGTGAAATTTTGCCTAAAGACAGAAGCACTTATACAGAATTAACTTCAGGTCCAACTAACAAAATCAAAAGAGAGTTGATCCTTCTCATTGGTGATATGATAAAAAAAACATCATTGATCAGAATTTCAGTAAATATCTTAGAAGCTACAACGGCGTTTCGCTTAGATTTTATGGATTACCAAAAATACATAAACAAGACATACCAATGAGACCGGTCACATCTTCTCTGGGCTCACCGTTGTATAATCTATCTAAATTTCTTGGCACTCCAATTAAAAAAACTTAAGGTAAAACGAACACCTTTGTGAAGGACAGCTTCGATTTTGTAAAGAAGGTAAAACGAATCCAGAACATCCCTGAAGATTTCGAAGTGATATCACTTGATGTTATATCTTTATTTAGTAATGTTTCGCACAAGCTAATCATTGCTAACATGAAGAGAAAATGGACACAAATTAGCGATCACACTAGTCTTCCTCAGAGGTCTTTTAATAAACTACTAGAATTTTGCCTTGAAAATACATACTGTGTTTTTAATGATAAATTTTACAAACAGATATTCGGTGTACCAATGGTCTCTCCTATATCAGCTGCGATTGCCAATCTGGTCATGGGAAACCCAGAAAGCCTGATTTGCTGATTCGCTGCCTGATTTGATGACATGTTGGAAAGATTCAACGAATTCAACATAAGACTTGGTTTCACAATAGAAAGAGAAAATGAAGGGAGCATTAGTTTTCTAGACTCTTTAGTAGAAAGACAGAATGACATATTGATGACTCACTGGTATAGGAAGCCCACATGGCCCGGTAGATACCTTAATTTTGACACATTCACACCACTGAAATACAAAATTAGTGTGGTCAACTGTCTGGTAGAGAGTAATACTGACGCGGGTAATATTAGTAATAACAATAGCAGGGACAAGTTTCTAGTTTTACCATACACGGCAATGTACAGTAATAATCTACGAAAGTTGTTTGGAAAATTTGGGTTCAAAGTCGTTCTTGTGTCGGACCATGATGGTTTTAAATGTTTCTCGAATGGTAAAGATCCATTAAGAAAAGGTCTAAAAACACACGCGATACATAGCATCGACTGCAAAAGTTTTAAATGTGTGTATATTGGACAATCGGAAAGAAACATTGATACCAGAATGAACGAACACAGGAATGATTGCAAACATAATGATGGAACCACAGCATTAGTGTATCATTCTCATACGAAGCATCATCACTTTGATTTCGAACATGTGAAGGTACCAGGTGTTGAAATCAACAAAAAACAAAGGCTTTTTTGGGGGATGTACCACATAGCAGGAAATAGACTGTCAGTAAACAAGAGAACAGAAATAGAAGGTCTAAGTAATATTTATTTAAACTTAATTAATAACACTAACAATACTTGATTCCGCTCCACAACTTTGACTGTAAGCCGATTTCAGGTTTTGATAATGAGAAAAAAACATATATAAAAGATTGTATTAAAAATGCGTACTAATATTTAAAAAGCTAACTCAACGTCACTATATGTTAATAAGAGGGAGTACGATCTCCTATCTTATGTATGACGTAAAATGTACAATGTGCGCACAACAACGAAAATGTGATAAACGAATTTACGCATCTACTATATCCATCGTGTAGATACAAAATGTATGTTCCATAAGTATATGATCAAACTACTCTAATTTTTGGCATTAGGATGAAGTGATGGCCCACCAACGAATTTATAAACATCCTCACAATGCCAAGAAAAACTGAAATGTCAAACCAAAAATTTAATTATCAGGACAAGACATCTTCTTATACTAAATATGTGTTAGTGGATTAAGTGACTATATTTCAAAGTTTTTAATAATTGACCGCATGAAGCAATGTTTCGCTCTGAAAACTCATTTGATCTGTCTCACTCTTTCTCCATAGTTTGACTCATTTACGCTTATTATGGTGAGATATTACACGTAAAATGATTTTCATTGTTTATTGAAGCAGTGTTAACAATATAATTTTACGATTTTCTGTAATTAGGCTACTCGTAGTTGCTGTTCTAAGGAGGCTGCTCGTCGAAGAGCGAAACGTTAAAGTTTCAGAATAAATGAGACCAGTACACCGAAACAAAAGAAAAAAAAAAAAAAATTTACATCTTCGAATCAATATATCTCACTTGGTCAACAAAATTATACATCAGTTAAAATTATAAACTTTATATTACTCAAGCAGATTAAATTTACATTACCTAGGGTTTTCGTATACTTTATGATTAACAATGCGTATAATTAGATAATTAATAGTCATAGAATTCATTATCATTATCGTGTCCCTCCTATATTTATTTTTTAAATATATTTTAGTACATTATTATCAATAAATCTATTATAATCCATCATAAAAATCACGTTATAATTATATTATCATATATATTATTATTGACAATATAATTATATTCTTATATTGTTAATAATTATGTAACTATCAGAAGTATTGTTGTTTTATGTATTGTTATTATTTTATTCTAATCAAACTAGCTATTTAAAGTATTTTTCTTACTGATATTCCCAATTTGAATTTAATTTTTTATGTTATATAGATTCTGCGTTCAATTCGTTTTACTTTATAACTTAGTAATTAAGTTAGAGATGTAAATCAATTACGAGCGCGTGGGACTAGGCAGGTGAAAAGTGGGTGGTGTTTTATTACAACGCATTTCGTTCCTCCTCACCGTCCGGGCCCACCGGATCAGTCGGAAGTTTCCCCTGCCATCGGGGCCTGACTCTCATCGCTCGCTCATTGCAGCTCGCGAACCCTCGAACGGCATTCTGTGTCTACCCGTCACATCGAAAAAGCGTCTCTGCGCATTCTCTCTCCACCTTATTGTGAAGCGTGAAATGTCTTCCCGACGATCCGCCGAATAGAAAGTACGGAGCAGCTTTGTCGCTCATCTTCAGTGTTTAGACGTATTGTGCGTGAGTATAGTGCTGTTTCCTTGCTCCTCCACCTAGAAATGTTCAAACGTTACGGTCCCGCAGTAAACTCTACCGATTAGGACAAGCGGGAGAGTCGGTGTGCCTTCGAAGTGAATTCAATCTATTGTGCCATTAAATGCACCAGCACACAAAGAAAAAAAGTGGTCTGTACAAGAAACCAGACCCATCTACCCCCATGTATTTTGACGTGCTGAATCCAAATTTGAGGTCCGTTAGTCCAATACACCTCCAAAATTTTGTTTAAATCGAGGGAAATGGCGGAATATTGATAAAAATTGCAAAAAACCACTGATCCAGACGTGGAAAAATTTTTTCGGTTCTGAAAAAGATTTATTTTTCATAAGGTTTGATCCGTTGGATCCAAATCTGCAGTCGGTTAGTTCGTATCTAGTCAAAATTTTGCTAAAATCGAGAAAAATCGACAAAAAGTGATGAAAAATGCAAAAAAACCGGAAAAAACGCGTTAAATCGGGGAAATATAGTAACATTTAAATTTATTCTGACTTGTATCAAAAAATTTTTTTATGTAGTTTGATCTGCTGAATCTAAATCTGCAGTCCGTTATTCGCATCTACTCAAAATTTCGCTCAAATCAAGAAAAATCGACAAAAAGTGATGTAAAATGCAAAAAAACGCGTTAAATCGGTGTAATAAAGTAACATTAAAATTTATTCTGACTTGTACCCAATACATTTTATATGTATTTTGATCGACAGAATCCAGATCTGCAGTTCGTTAATCCCTATACCCTCAAAGTTCCGCTAAAAATTGAGAAAAATGGTAGGGCAACGATGGAAATAGCGGAAAACTCTTTGGATGAGTATGAGCAAAAGTAGCAAAAGTTATTCTGACCTAAACCGAACATTTTTTCTGCTGAATATAGCTTATTCAACCTGAATCTATAGTTTCTTTGCATTGTCGATAGAAAGATTCTTTGAAAATCGTGAACAAAAATTCCCAAAAATGGTGAAAGATAGTTAAAAATGTAAAAAGCGTCATTCAAGAATTTGGAACACGTACTATCTTCCTTTTATACAAAACGAAGTTGCTTTTAATCATACTTTTTCACTTATTTTCATTTTCTTCCGCTAGTTTAGTACCCGTTGCTGCCTTTTTCCTTCAAATGGCCTATGCAACGGGCTTCTTTTCCTTTTGTTGCTATTTGTCCTAATGTCTCTCTTCAGCGTCCAGCAAAAATCTTCCATCATGTTGACATTGCATCTTTTATGGTATCGACACTCCATTACACTTATATCTTGATGAAATCGCGCTCCTTGTTCATCACTGATGTCTCCTAGGTTGAGAGGGAAGTAGTCGAGATGAGAATGTAAGGAATGCATTTTATAATTTATCAAGCAACTCAAATTTTCCAAAATTTTTCCGACCATCTCTTCATAGTCCTCACTGTTTTTATTCCCTGAAAAGTTATCACGAACAGTTTTGAAGCTTCAAAAATACCTTCATTCAATTGAGTATCACTTATAACGAGACACTCTTCTCCTAAATACTGGAAACAATCGCCATCTTTATCCAGAGCTTTGACTCTATTTGAAGACAAAACATCACAAGAATGACTAACGAACTGCAGATTCGGATTCTGTGGATCAAACTGCATAAAAAATTTACTTGATACAAGTCAGAATAAGTCTCGCATTTTTCATCATTTTTGGTCGATTTTTCTCGATTTGAGCAAAATTTTGACTAGATACGCACTAACGGACTGCAGATCTGGATTCAGCGGATCAAACCACATAAGACACATATCTTTTGCAGAACCGTTTTAAATTTTCCACGTCTGGATCAGTGGTTGTTTGCAGTTTTTATCAATTTTCCGCCATTTTCCTCGATTCAAACAAAATTTTGGAGATATATTGGACTAACGGACCTCATATTCGGATTCAGCACGTCAAAATACACAGGGGTAGATGGGTCTGGTTTCTTGCACAGACCAATTTTTTTGTGTGCCGGTGTTATTGTTCGTTGATTTGAAACATTTATTTCTCTATATTGTGTCCCTTCTCCTCCACCCTAAAATGCTTAAACGTCACGGTCCGGCGGTTCAACTTTACCGATTAGGACTAGCAGGAGAGTCCATGTGCCTTCGAAGTGGATTTAATTATTTGTGCCAATAATTTGTTCTTTATTGTCTGATTATGTGAATCTCCCTGCGCTCACGTGTTACCGCTTGTCTTGAGAATCTAAGTGATTTCTCTTTCTTCCGTCTTTTCGAATTTCAAATAATTTCATTCCACATTATTTTACTCTGCGTAATCTTCAGGCACTGCATTTTATTTTATTTCTTTTCATTACCTTCCCTTCCTGGCCGAACCTGCTAATTATAAATTCCTTCTTTTACCTGTATGCATCGATTTTGGTCGGCCTAATCTTTTCTATCCTTCTTTTTGTCGTGTTTCGTCTTGGTTCTGTAAATTTTTCACCCCGTCGTTCCATTCCCTGTCACTGATAATTTCTTGTCCTCACGCTCGAACGTCACGGTCCGGCGGTGAACCTCATCGTAAGGACTAGCGTGAGAAACAGAAGGGAACATAATTCTTTCTCGATCCATATCTTTTATCATTCATTTAATTCATTCTATTTTCTGATCGACATTGATTTTCTGTTTATTTACTTCGTTTAGTTCATGTCATCGCTCCTATTTCCATCACCCGGTCTACTCTTTTACAACCTGAGCGCCGCGTTTGGGCAGCGGGACCCCGTTTTTTGAGACGAGCCTCTATATATTGACTTTCTTTCTACTCCTAACGGTGACTTATGTCTCTCAAAATGTTGTTTCGCAGGTTATGGGACGGAAAAGACCGAGCAAGCACCGACGTCGCGCGTACGCGAAGCGTGTAGAATTTTTTGCCCTTATCGGAGTCATGAACTTTAATCTTGCGCACCCTGGATACGAGACCGTATAGAAAAAGCCTCCAGCAGCAACCGCGGAGCTCCGATCGGATCAGATACCTGCCGGGGAGTTGGAATTTCTAGATATCCCTCTCGATTTTCACCGCTCTCTTCACCTCTACGGGCAACCCGATCTCCTTCACCAGCTCAGAAACCTATTTCTTCGGGTATCATTACTCCTCCACAGGGCCTGCTTCCCCCTCTTTGAGTACATCATCCACGTCGTTCACCCGGAGCTAGGGAAATCCTCCTTGAGACTCCAAGGTCTGGTCGTACACCGTCTCCTCCTTTATCACGGTCTTCCCGCAACCGGCTCAAGCGGCACCGTCGACGTTCAGCCTAGACCTCTACCCCTCGTTGTCAACTCGCAAAAGACCCGCGCATCAACCTCTTCCCTGAAACGCGCCTTCCTGGACATTCTAACATCACGACGGAGCGCATTCTCGACCGTCCAGTTTGCTTCCTTGTCCGTCTCCACGGAGAGCGCAATTTCATTATCGCGTACTACTTCAACTCTCTTCCCGCAGACCTCGCTGAGCGCGAATCTCCGGGCTGCCGTCGCACACCCAATTTGTTTCATCAATCTTCCACCAGTCAGCTTTCTCTACACCGACTTCTATACATTTGCATCTTACGATAATCCTTCTCATTATTGTTCCGCGCCATACCATCTCGCGCGTGAATTTTCTTTCTCTCTTCCCGCCACCGTATAACTCTTGTGGTCCCTACTTGATCACGTACCCTCTTCTTCGCATCTGATTACATTCTCAATTAATGTGACTCTCCATCCTCTTTCTATATGATATTTTTCTGCTTCGGTTTCCAATTCCTCGTCGTCACACAGTTTTCCTCTTTGTACATATCTTCCCTTCCTTTCTCCCTCGCCTGTTAGGACTAGTGTAAAGGTTGCAGGATCCTGCACCCGTTATCATATCCCCCCCTCCCACATTCTATGATTTCCAAACCCCACACAAGCACTGTGTCAACGCGCAGAGGAATATCTTTTTTATGGGCAAATCGACCACAAAATCTGAAAGTAGATAGGCGATTCGGTCCCAGTTATTGTATCGCTCTAATTGAATTTTCTCTTTTATCTCTATACTGTTAAGAGTTAATCTGGTGATAATCACTATTATTAACTCGTGTGTTTCTCTATATCGTTCGAGGGTCGGTGAAAACCCCCCTGCAGTCGCAGTACGGTCCCATCCACCAATCATCGGCCAGGAATCATCTCTCCTTATCGGCCACTAGTCCTGTGGTTCGGGTTCGAAACTTACGAGAATCCGTGCCTTAGGAGAACTGTCAACCGGCAATAAGGAAGGGAGTGGGGAGAAGAAACGACAACAAGGCAGACCAGCGACCTGTGGAACTATCGGCTTTTCTCTCAGGACCGTGGAGACACTCCATCTAAATTTTCGTACGTTCGCTTCTCTCTCTTTCATGTGGCTTGTAAGTGGCATCCCCTCTACCGGTGGTCGATGCGCTAAGCACGTTTTCTGACATTATTAGTTGTACACTCAAGGTGTGGACCACGTGTAGCGAAAGCACTTCAAATTTGTGGATATCAAGGTAGGACTAGAATCCTCTTTTTGTGTATGTGAACGTGGTACAGCCAGGGTCTTTCTTTTTGTTTCTCCCGTTCTTCTTGTTGGTGTGTTTTTCTCAATTCCGAATGTCCCTGGGCTTCACCACCATGTTGAGATCCTAATTGAATAATAATGGACTGCCGACCAGCTTTTCTTCCGACGCCAGTGCGGGCGTTGTTGCTTGCTGGACAAAGCCACTGTATTATAGGATTTCAATTTGTTTCGGCGGCCAGACCGAGTAAGTACCCTATGTGATCTCTATTTAGCCCCCCCCCCCCCTCCCTTATGGTTCTCTTCTTTTGCTTTTCCGATCGCTATTGTCCCGAGTAAATTCTATTTCTAGCCCCTTTCTAATATTTTGTTTTCCTTGTAGTCCCCTTTGACCTCGTGGTCGTTTCAGTGAATTTCTCAGCGCAAAATTTCTGCCTTTCTCGACTCGTTCTAGCTATTGTTCAACTCATCCTCTCACCCCCCCCCCACGCTGGGTTCGTCTTCCGATTGCGTCTCCTTCCTTCGCTCCTGG
>WSXT02168582.1:0-23390 GCA_011762715.2 Neuroterus valhalla | reverse complement strand
AGATCGTCAGACATTGAACCCTTCAACTCAAATCCCTTCCCGAAATCCTCAATAACCCCAACTCTAATAAGAAGCCTCCAAGCAATACCTGACGTACTCAATCCTGTGGGATATTTAATCTCTGAAACCCCTACCGTCCGCAGCCGGATTTTTAATTTAAAACGCTCGCGATCGCCTGAACATTTGGTCAGAGGAGAGGAAAACTGCAGAAAATCAAAACTCCTGAACGCAGTCGATTATCGACAGACGAGCTTAGATGTAGGCATTCGATAGCATCGAATGCCTACATAGATCCTCGGCATCAAATCTCCCGCTCGATAGTAATTAAACATGGTGAAAACACGACTAAGCAAGAATCCCGAACAGTCACCCACCCGGGCGTTAACCGCGCCCGATCATGCTTGACATTCGAGATCCCGCCCAAGTGGGAAGTTACCACGCAGCTACTGCCGTCGGTTTCATAATAGATACATTTTAATCAATTTTATAAATCATTATGAAGATAATCGAATTTTGAGATTAACTGTAATAAGTGTACATCCTTAAACAAGCTTCCGTCCAGTGACTCTAGTTTTTATTGGGTATACGAAATAATTCAAGAAAGTAACCTGTAAATCCTGTTCGAAAAAATGTGTTGATGAGAAAAGTACAAAATAAGATAAACGATGACAGTGACTTCTTATCACAGTTACAAAAATGGAGATTTAGGAACATCAATTCATTTCAGAAGTGTTAAACAATTTTTTAAGAGTTAAACCATAAAGACATCTTAGACATTAGGACCTAATAACTTATTCCACTCTTGAACATTCTGTGCATTATTAGTGTTTAAAATCTGAAGTATTTTAGGCATTACTCTTTTCTACCATGGATGGATGTTTAGGAGGAAGGTTAGGTACAAAGTAGTATGCATTCATAATAACTCATCGCAAGCGAGAGTCATATCATATGTCCCAGATATTATGGAGGGCGCTAACAATTTAAATATGTATGAAGTTGTTGTCGAGAGTTTAAGAATGCTAAACCAGAGCTGTAGTCCTCGAGTCGTTTTCAAAGTCATTTTGAATTCCGTAATTTTGTCTTTGAAGACACCTTTATATGCTTAGTCGATGTAAGCACAGCAAATGTCAGAAGGAGTTATATATTATTATACCATTAATACGTTGAATTTTCAAATTATTAGATAGATATCTTCATATTCTCGTGCAACTGTGTAATTAATCTTTTTTGTGTTGAAAAATGATTGGGATATTCAATCTTTTGAGAATGGTTTTGTAGAATCTGGCTAGAACATCTAAAAGAAGTGTGGAAAATGAGTTTACCAAGATTAAGATACTCTGCGTGGATATTCAGATTTAGAGACTTATTTTCTTAGCAATGTGTGACATGTTCTTATTTTATTCACTATCAAGCAATAAATATTCGATGGCATGAATATATAAATTGTAATCGCTTCTTGAATATATCTGGAACATTTGACATGACTTTAACTTTTGCCGGGTTAAGAACGCATACTACTTATTACCTAATCAGTTGTTTGTTCGCTACGGCTACAGGGCCATGGTGAACAGGCGTCCTGTCAACATTATTTTCAATTTGAACACAAATAATGCACCGCATGTTAAAATGACTATAATGTCTTTTTGATTAATCTTCTGAAAATTGTGGAATACTTCTGTAGAAACTCCTATAGTATTTTCAAATATCTGTTTTTCATACTTTAAATAATAACTAAATGTCTATTTGCATTGTTATCAGTTAACTCATTCTTAATTTTTCATCATTTGGTTTTCCTTCATTTTATAAGCTACACAGTTTTATTCCTGTAGTTATCATGCATACCTGATGAAGACTAGCTGGGCCGAAGCATGTATATTACATTCATCAATGAACTGACAATAGAACTCGCCGTACAAATTTTTCTTGCTGACCAAAAAGTGAAAAAGACATTCCGATTTTCGTAATATTAAGAACTCACTAAGACTCATATCTATTTAAAAGATACTGCGCACTCATACACTAGAGCTGCATTCAGCTATCCAAAAATTGTGAATTACTTTATTGAAAAACTTTTTTTTTTACGTTGATTCGCCTATTAAATATTTTGCTGCTCCGTGTATGCGACTTTTGAATTCCCCTTCTGACGTACCGCAAAGTTTCCAATGAGCAGCAGCAGATGAAAGAAAATTTATTTGTAAGTGAAAATCCAGAGATGCGAATCAAATTGGAACTGCATTAATAGTCAAGCTAACGTTGGAGTTTAATGAGACGTATTTCACTAAAGCTAGAAGTTTTGCGAAAGATTTCTCTCGGTTCTGACGTCATTGAATGTATACGCGGCAACTAATCTTTGGAACGAATGGACTAAACTTTTGTTGACTATGATGGAGTACTGAATTAAACGGGTGAGATGATTACGCTGGCTAGTTTCAAAATGGTTAAAGAAAACAAAGTTTTTCAATTTCAATTGAGCAACAAAATCATATTCTTATAAGTACCGCTGTCACATAGGTTATATTTTTTTCAAACAGTTTCTTATACGACTCTCTACTACTACACAACACCATTTTTGCACGAATTACTGTTATTCATGATTGATTTCTATTATTCTTTGTTTTTGGATGGAATCAGTTTCCGACCAGGGATCGAAATATTTTGTCTTGGTTACAAGTGTAAATGGTTGGAGTTCTAGACAGAACACTAAGCTTCTAAAATACAATACTCTCTATATACTAAGGAGAAAAATCTACTCGAAGGATGAGGTTGAAAAGTTGGGAATAAAGGTGTGCAAAATCGATAAAAACTAAGGAGAAATATTTTGCCATGTTTTAACAATTATAATCTTTCTTGATCAACCCTGCTTTTTTCGTCTGAGAGATGGATATATTAATAACACAGGTGATAATGATGTTTCTTGACGCACTACAAACAACAAGTTTGAATGAAGATGGTTAGATCCTTCTCTATATTGCTAATATAACCACATTTCGAGAGTCAAAAGTGTATCAAGGTCTAAAAAGGAAAAATCTGCCCGCTGCGCGGGCACATTCTCAATGCGCGCTTCACGCGCTACTCGCTTCGCTCGCAAGTTTAAGCGCGCCTAGGGCACGCATCATTCGAATCTCGCGCTCCGCGCTCGATAAGATATTTGCCTCGCGCTACGCGCTCGGCTTCATACGTGCTTGATTTGGTTCATAATGCATACACAGAGTTGGAAATTCCGCAAAACTGCTGAAAACCTCTACTTCTATGAAGATTATTGATTTGTTTTATATTTTTGATGAAATTTTTTTAAAATTTAGTTTACTTGAGGCTTTACTGGCCTTAAGGAACACATTCTCATTACAATACTCGCCACTAATATTTACATTTCGCATAGTTTGGCTAGCAAATTGAATTTAACATGGTTTAAAAAGTGTTATCACGATTAAAACAAAAAAAAAATATACACATTATCGAAAAAAATTTCATGTAAAACTTGTAGAACGATGAACAATTTTTCTAATAATTTTTTCTTCCTGCCTCTTATTGTTTGACTTGAAGATGGAACTTTTTTTTGAGAGCGTTATCGCGATTAAAACGAAAACTATTCTTCTCATCGAAAAATAGTCGAAAGTAAATTTGTAGATTTTTCGGAGGTTGACAATTTGTGTAGTTTCAATTTTTTTCATAACTCGCACAGTTTTGCTCAAAAATGGATTTTTTCAATTTTAGTAACATATTTCACGATATTAATAAAAAATTACACACCTTATGAAAAAATTGTGTATATTAAATTTATAGGTTTTTTTAAAATGAATCATTTTTGTGCTTGACATTTCTTCGCACCTTGCATAGTTTGGCCAAAAAATGAATCTTTCTATTTTTGATTCAATTTTTATCTACTATAAGGAACAGTACTTACAATTTCTGAATCTTAGAAAAAAAAATCCCAAAAAAATGTTGAAAATGCTCCCCCTCTTCTATTTTTGATCCAAAATAGCTGTTTAATGAACGCCACTTGTATTTTTGGTCCCTCAAAATGTCCCTCGTCGTCGTCTATTTTGGATAAAAAATGAAAGAGTGGGAGCATTTTGAACGTACTTGAAATTTTTTAGTCTTGGAAAAAAAAGTTCAAAAAAATGTTCAGAATGCTTCCCTCCTTTGATATTTCATCCAAAATAGCTGGTTAACGAACTTGACCTGTCTTTTCGGTCCCTCAAAATGTGTGCCGAAGGGCAATCCAATCTGTTCATTCTTTCGGAAGTTATCGAGAACACAGATTACAGACTACAGACAGACAGACAGACACCTTCGTAAAAACCATTTTTTCTGACTCAGGCTAACTCAAAACGTGGGGATTTCATCAAATCCGCGAAAGTCAATTTTAACATAAAACCAATACCTTCTCATTCAGAATGAGAATGTAAAAAGATATATACATATATATTATACATATATCTATATATACATTAGAACGATGCCTGCTTTTCTTATTTGTCCTGAAGAAAGCTGACGAAATAAGGATACATAGTAGCTTATTTCGTCTACCGGAATATGTACAGAAGGGGGAGTCGGGCAAAATATTTATATTTGAACAAGTAATAAATAATCGTTATAACATAATTGATAAATGTTACAATTGCACCAAAAACTTATGAGAAGTGAGTTATAATCTCAAAATGTCGAATACAGCTAAGCGTGCCTAGTTATAACCACCGCAGTTAGGTGGCGCAAACATCGAAGACGCAAAATGTAAATATTATTATACTAATTGCTATAATTACAAAGATTGCTCCTGTTTTTTGTTTCCCTTTTTATGATTTCATAGTGCATTGCCTGGTTCGCGCTAAAGTTTTCAGAATAACAAACGTTTGAAGATAAGTTTTCGTTGATAAGAAAGTTATTTTGAAATAAAATATTTCATCAGGAATTCATAAAACTAGGTAAATTAAGTAAGTCAAAACAATATTATAAATTCTTTTTCAGAAATCTCCAATTTTCACAGATTTTCATTCAAACTTATTCAATTTCGAAATGAAAAAGTTCATGTGCCTAATGTCCCATTTCAAAGTTGCGAACTGAGAATCTCATAATTTGAAGCACTTCGAAAATTTGGAATTATTCAATTTCTTGAAAATTTTCGTTTGAAATTGTTCAATTTTCAACGTTTCATTGGGAAGAAAAATGATTTTTATGACTTTCAATTTGAAATGATCTCATTTTAGAAATATGAATCTAGAGATATTAAACTTCGAACGTTCTTAAATTGAGAATTACTGCGCAAATTTTGAACTGAAAATTGTTAACTTTCGAATATTTTATAAGATTTGTTTCTTCTATTCTTGTATTTTTTTTCATAAATGATACCATTCGAAATCTTGCCCATTTGCTCCCATTCTATCATCCTAATTTTTATCTAAACTTTTTCAATTGGAAACTTTTCTCTATTGAGAATTATTCCACAATTAGTTGACAGTTATCCATAAATTAATGCTCAGACATATACATTCGTTATCTACCGAAAATAGTATATACACGTGGCAAAATTATCTGTTCAGAAATAATTGAAACCATTTAATTGTCATTCATTATTATAATATTATTCGACGCGAGTAAAAGTTCTACTCCATTGTCGATGCCTCTTTTTCCATAGAACTTAAACACAATTTTTTCCAACTCAATCCCGTTGTCCATAAGATTTTTGGCAAAAAGCTAATGAATGTAACATTGTTGTGGGTGTTCTCTACTTTTTTCGCTTCCATTGTATTCGAATGTTCCAATCGTCAACGTAATAGCAGTATTATAATAATATGATAATATAATAAAATTTAAGTTTCGCGCCTTTGATGCCTGCGCCAACAGCGGTGGCTATAACCACTGAAACTCTTTGGCCTCTGGGCAGCTCAGGCAGTTGAGCTGATGAATTAATAAAATTCATCTTATAATATTGAATGAATAATTTTTCTATTATAAATATCTTGTCCATTTCCCCCTTCTGCATACATTCCGGTGGGAAAAATAAGGTACTTTCATCATTCCACAAGCATGATCGGGCGAAAGAAGGGAAGCCTGTTATTTCGCCAGCTTTATCGGACGAAATTGACACTGCGTATATATTATTTGTACTTGGATTGACAATAAACACTTCAATTTAGAAACAGGAAAGAAGAACAAATCTATGCTTAGTACCTCCCTACAGTTGTATAAAAAGCTTCAACATTCTCATCGCGGGTCTCGTACTGCGCACTCGATCAAAGTTTGTCCAAAACGGTGGAGAAGTTTTTTTGCCTAATTTTTTTGACATGCTGTGTAGTTTGTGTAGAAATTCAATTTTTTGGTTATATTTTTTACGATTGAAACAAAAACTACGGGCTCAATGAGAAAAATTATATAACAAATTTATAGATATTTTTCGAGTGAATAACTTTTCTCTATCAATCTTCTGTGTTGGCCTTAGTTATTTTCTCAAAAATATTATTATATCATTTTTATAGTTACTTTTCCTGATTGAAATAAATTCATTTGATGGTTTTTCATAAATGAATAAAAAACTACTTGTCCTATCAAAAAGTTAATTTCACCAAATTCGTTGATCGTTTTTCGGTGCACAAGTTTAGTTAATTTATATTTTCCCGTACCTTGCATCGTGCGACCGAAAAATGGATCTTTCTATTTTTTGTGCGATCAAAATCTAAATTTTCGATTTTTCGAGAAAACTCGAAAAGTTGTAAAGATCATCCTGGAGGGCTCCCAAAAAGAAACATTTTTATTCAAACTTTTTTTGATATCTTGCGTTGTTTGGTTGAAAATCATCGTTTTCGTTTATGTTTTCGAATTTTTAAAATGCGACAACTCTGACAATTTTGTATTCAACAAAAAATCATGGGGATAAATTGTTTCACTTTTTACCTGCAACAAGAAGCCATACTTACAATTTTTGAGAGCTGGTTAACGAACCCCACCTGTTTTTTCGGGCCCTCAAAATGGGTGCCAAAGCACGATCGAATATGATCATTCTTTCGAAAGTTATCGAGTTCACAAATTAGTTTTCATTATTTTTTGTGCGGTCAAAATGGGAATTTTCAATTTTTTTAGAAAATTCAAAAAGTCGTATTCACGATCTTGTGGGGCTCCCAAGAGAAAACATTTTTTCTCTCTGACTTTTTTTTCAATTTTGCATTATTTGGCTAGAAATTCTCATCTTCTCTTATATTTTTGAATTTTGTAAATACCATAACTCTGACAATTTTGTTTTTATAGAAAAAAATGATGAGGATAAATTCTTCCAATTTTTTACGTGCTACAAGAAATTTTACTTAAATCTTTGGCGTCTTGGAAAAAAAGTTTAAAAAAATGTTCAAAATGTTCCTCCTCTTTAATCTTCCAGCCAAAATAGCTGGTTAATTAAGTTGATCTGTCTTTTTGATCCCTCAAAATGTGTGCCAAAGGACAATCCAATTCGATTAGTCTTTCAAAAGTTATGGAGTATACAGACGACGACGACGACGACGACGACGACGACGACGACGACGACGACAACAGACAGATACCAAAGTAAAAACTACTTTTTCGGAATCAGGAGGTCTCAAAACGTGAAGATTCCATAAATTCCGCGAAAGTAGACTTTCACATAAAACCAATACCTTCTTATTATGACGAAAATGTAAAAAGAAAATGTGAAAAGGTAGAACTAAGATTTGGTAGGAGGCAAACGAAACATTTCGCTCCATTTTTGATGATTGACATCGAGAGACTGAAAATAATAAAATAACAGATATAGGTTAAAGGTTCAGTGCCGTAACTAGCAATCAAAGATAGGTGTGGTACACTATTTTGACGGTCGTAAATTTTATGTCAATTTTTTTGAAATAATACGCTTGTTTGATGAGGTTAATATAATTTATCAAAATTGAACATTTTTAGTTTTCTTATATTTAGAATATAAGTCAAACCAAGGACCTTGTTATTATCACCTCGATAAGGATCATCTCGGCCACGAGTTATTCGAACTTATTGGGTTTCTGGTGTAAGACTCGAACATGTTTCCAATGGAGACCAGTTTAAACTTGATGTCCAGCTATCACTTTTTGGTTTTATGGATTTTGTCTGAAATCATCATGATGTCCCTTGGTCTTAGTGGAAAGTGATCTAGTGGTTTGGCTCATGTAACACTTATCACAGCCTAAACAATCAATTTCGTAGACCACATTAGTCAATTGGAAAAAATCCCGTGCGTCTTTTCCTAGATTCAACGGGCTTGTCAAATTTCCAATCAACTCTAAAAATTGTTCTAAACTTGAAATTACTCCAAATTTTTTTCATTTCAAATGATAACTTTCCGCATGAAAATGTAGAATCAATTTCTTTTGAATCTGTAATTAAGAAAATTTCTTCGGATAATTATTGAGGAACAAAGTATAAACAATAAAGTCTATATTAGACTTATGGAAAGATTCATGTGACAATTTATGCATTGTATGAGCCAACTTTTCAATAGTAGCTAGTTTATGCTGCATTGGATGGGTTAAAACAAATTTGATGTATCGACACGAAATGGTGTCCTTCATATACCAATCAGTCAAGATAGTTCCATAATAATTCAAGTCTTTGATGATGTGAAATGACATTTTCTAGAACATAGTCTCATTTATCTTCAGAAAGAATTATTATGAACGTATCATCAACTTATCTGCAATATAAAAGACAGATAGAGAAACGTTTATTTTTAAGCCTTTCAGCCTTGAAAAGTTGACTTGCTTACACCACCATGTTGAATAGAATTTGGTACATTGCATAATTAAATCTAACATCCATCCACACTCGATACAATAACATCCATCCATACCTCAATAATATGACCGCTTGCTCGCTCTCATTGCTTTGCCTTCCTCGCTTTGCCTCGCACATTTTTCCCTACATTTTGCTAGTCTCACATTGTTAAACTATGCCTCCGCTGTTCCTACCTATTTTTAAATTTTTATGACTTACTTGCTGTTCCTTATTTACTATTTACATTATTTGCAATCACTATATTTCTTCTTCCTTTGCGTGCCCCCTTCCACACAATGCACACCTTCTCTTCTCCTGCGGAAGCCATAACCTATTAAAGCCCTCCATGCTTCCACATCACATCATATCTATTATCTTCTGCCTTCTCTCTCTCCATTCCGTTCCTCTTAACGATCTCAAACGCCTTTCTTCCCTCCTCGTGACTTCTCCTCACTTCATCCTCATGCATGCCATTTTTTTCGAGAATGCCTTTCTCTCTCACCCTCCCTACCTACTTCCCCCTCTTCCGGGAATTTCTCCTCATACTTACACGCCCGGCTACCTGTGAAAATCCCCACACTCGTTCTCCCCGTCTCCCTCTCCACAGTATAGCTAGGTGTACTTCCTGTACTTCGTTCACCTCCTCGCTTTCCTTCCACACCCATATCTCTACTCCATACAGTAGCACGCTCATCAAAGGGAAATCAACAGCTTCATCCTTCCCCTTTCAAAGTCATCTGCAAACAGCCTATTTTCCAAACTCCACACCTTTCTATGATTAGCACATTACTTTGCGCACGCGTGTATATTAGGAAAATACACTCATCTTGCGTTATGGGGTCAGTATCGGAAGTTGGCGGCCCTACAATAAGAGCAATAAAAATCCGGTTCAAACCAGATTTCAAACGACGACCGATGCGGGTAACGTAAACACTCAGGACCGTATGCATAGTCTCTGATTCAAAATCTTTAAAAAGAACCTAGCCTTTCACTCGTGCGTCGCCAGTCTCAAAGTAAACAACTTCTATACTTCGCATTACGGCACTGCCTTTTTAAGCTTGATGGCCGTCGTGCGACGCTCTGGGGGAGAGGCATAATCATTCAAGCATAAACAGCCGTGAGGCCGGCACAATAACAAGTGTCCCTATAGTACGCGATGATTGTATATTTTTTTGATCATGTATATTTTTTTGATCATGTAAATTTTTTTTATACGAAAAATGGAGGAAGAAGATTATTTTGAGTTTATTTTGATGGTTTTGTGTCCTAGATTTCTCACTGCCGTGTACTCAAATAATTTATTGAGGTATTCATATGAAAAAATACCATACAATTTTCATGGTAACCGCTCAATAGATGAGGTTCATTATTTTCTTCGCGGTAGCGTTTTTCTGACGCAGAAATATAGCGGCGTGAGTAAAAAACTTTATTTTATCTCAATTCGTACGATTTTTAAACCTGCAAGTATTAGAAATTACATTTCCAAATGAAATAGAGATTGTATTTCTGAATATCTTCTTTCTGTGGTCTATTCGATCGTACCAAATCAAAGTTGTATATTCACTTATTTACGTTTTAATAGGTCCTGTGTATTCTGAATGATTGTAACGCAAGCTGTAAATTCACATATTTTATGAGAAGAAATTAGTCATTTTCTTATAAGTTGTGTTGCCAATAATTTTTGTTTCTATCCACAATAACCCAAGAAAACAGAAAATCTGAAATTGGCATGGTTCAAAAAGTACAAGCAGCAAGTTTTAAACACATTTTCATGCTATTGTGTGACCGGCTGACTGTCTGATCATTAAACTAATTTCCCTTGACTATCAATGAAGGATCATGTATGAGCAAAAATTAGAAAATGGCAAATAGAATGGCAGTATTAATGAGGTAATGGTTTTCCCATTTGAAGACCTAAACATTCGTCGGAGGGCTATCACGTTATATCAATAAAAATATAAACAACATCCAATACACCTCACATGCTACCTGTTATCGGAAGAAATATCAAATATAATGCCTTCTTTTTTTTCTTAAAAAAATAATCACAAGTGATATGATGTGTCTGTCAGATCGCGGTTTTACCTGGGAAATTATTAGCTATTTATTCACGCATTTACGGACATCATTTTATAGTTAGAATAATACTTTCGCGAAACCCTAATTGTCAAGTGCGATCAAAATCCGAAATTTTTTGAAGGTATCTTCTGTATCTATCAGAAGAATAATTATAATTGACAAGAGAAAACTCTTTAACTCAATAACTTTTGTTTATAGAAACTCATCGTGCATCAGATTGTATAGTGATTGTCTTCGTTTCATACTACACCTTTGGTAGCTAAGCGTATGTGGTTTCGATTCCCAAAGCAGGAAGTAAGGCTGGATGCATCAGCAGAAAGCTGATCTTCTTTCCCTTGCTATACTACCTGGCAGATACCTCACAGTTGCTGATTACCCTAAAATAAAGTTTTTAATGAAACCGGCAGTTTATGTGACTTTAAGCATTACAAGTGAACTTCAAACTTGAGAATATAAATGCACGAACTTGAACTTCCAAACACGCTGCGGAATTACATATACAGAAATAAAATTGGAGATAGAATTTTGTTAGTATGAATATTGAACCGATTACCCGGAGATACTCATGGAGAGAACAATTTTGCAATAATCACAGAGCTGTATTTGAGAAAATTTAGTTCTGCGATTGGCTGCTGTAACAGAACCTCCTTTGCTTGTCTCAATTATCCCTTCAGAATCTCTACGATTACCCTTATTCCTACAGACTAAGTGCCTTAAGGTCACTTGGTAAATACGATTATCATAGAAGCGAAATCAAGGGGGAGTCAAAATTGGAATAATCCAATAATAATATGAGAGATGATGGTGCAGAAGCAGCAGGGGTATATTTTAGAGAATTTGACTTGTTTCTTATCACAATGTGTATGCCTGACGTCAAAAACCATTTGGATTCTTCATTATTGTTCTTTTTTCCTTTTCATGTTATTATAAATTATACTGTCATTACAAATTATTACAGTCGCACAAAAGGAATAGACTCTACCGAATGGAGCATTGAACCGGATTTTCAATATTCATTTGCTACCAACATTATCAGTCGCATGAGTACAATCAGCTTCATACAATGGAAGTATTGAAACTCAGTTAAACTAGATTGCGGCCTCGTAATTAATGATGAACACGGAACCACTTTACGTTTTAATTATTTTCAGTTTATGTTCGATCCGTGTGGACATTAGTGGCTTTAAAGTCTATCGATGCATGCATACAATATTTCCAGTTGAATAAATCAATCACTTACTTTTGTGTGACATTCATACTGCAAGGAACTTTTTAGGGAAACAGAATTTAACTTTGCATCTTGTCATCTGACGTGAGGCTGCAATGGTTACGGTTCACGGCTTGGTCCGTTTTTGTTAGCTTTAACTGCGTTCCACGTTTAGGTTCAATTTTCTTAGCGTAACGCGCCTTGGGTAGAACAAATGTTCAACGTGTTGAGGGAATGTACATCACGTCTACTCAGTTACATCTCTTACCATGTGTATGCATTTCGTTCTTTTTTGTAAAGGTAAGTTAAACCTACAGCAAAGATAAATGAAGATTTCCGTGGTTGAATGATGCCTGTAGATTACATTTTTCCGGATGTTTTTGTATGGAAAACCCACATTTTGGAAACGTAATGAATTAAAAAAACAAAAAAACTCAACCGCCAGATTCTAGGAACCGCGAAAATGCAAAGCCAATACTAAAGCCATATTCCATACATTCCGGAAAAGTAGTTTTTACGTTGGTGTCTGTCTGTCGTCGTCGCCGTCGTCGTTTTCATCGTCCTCGTCGTTGATGTCTGTATACTCCATAACTTCTAAAAGACTAATCGGTTTGGATTGCTCTTTGACACACAATTTGAGGGACCAAAAAGACAGTTCAAGTTTGTTAACTATATATTTTGGATAAAAAATCCATTTTGGACATTTTTTTTTTACTTTTTTTTCCAAGACTCAAAGAGTCAGAGTTATGGTATTCTCAAAATCTAAAAATATGAAAGAAAAGGAGAATTTTGAGCCAAATAACGCAAGAATAAAGAGAAAGTTACAGGGAAAAAATGTTTCTTCTTGGGAGCCTTACAAGATAGTGAATACAACTTTTTGAATTTTCTAATATAATCGAAAATTCCAATTTTGATCGCACGAAAAATCATGAAAAATAATTTGTGAATTCAATAACTTTCGAAAGAATGATCATATTCGATCGTGCTTTGGCACCCATTTTGAGGGACCAAAACGACAAGTCTAGTTCGTAACCAGCTATTTTTGATTAAAAATAGAAGAGGGGGAGCATTTAAAAATTTTTTTGGACTTTTTTTCCAAGACTCAAGAATCGTAAGTAAAATTTCTTGTATCAAGTGAAAAGTAAAACAATTTATCTGAATAATTTTTTTCTATAAAAAAAAATGGTAAGAGTTGCGGAATTTTTAAATTCAAAAATATAAATGAAAATGAGAATTTTTGGCTCAATATTGCAAGATAAAAAAAAAGTCAGAAGGAAAAAAAAGGTTTCTTCTTGGGAGTCGTACAAGATTGTTAATACAACTTTCTGCATTTTCTCGAAAAATTCGAAGTTCCAATTTCGATCGCACAAAAATATTGAAAAATAATCTGTGAACTCGATTACTTCGAATGAATAATCATATTCGACCTCAAATTTGCACACGTTCCCAGAGACCCAAAAAGACAGATCAAATTCGTTAACCAGCTATTTTTAACGAAAAATTGAAGGGGGGAGAATTTTAGAAATTTCTTCGGACTTTTTCTTCAAGCCTCAAAAATTGTAAGTATGGCTTCTTGTTTTAATTGCAATTATATTATTGTTAGAAATAAATTAACTCAATTTTTGAAAAAACAAAACAAGGTACATTTATTATCGAACGCGAAGCGCGAGATCTGAAAGACGCGCGCCCTAGGCGCGCTCAAACTTCCGAGCGAAGCGAGCTGCGCTCGATGAGAATGTACCCGCGCAGCGGCAGATTCTTTTTTCTTCACCTTCAGATTTTTCTTTTAAGATAATGATACTTTTCCAATGGAAACTCGTCAGACAAGGCAGCATAACCTTCATTCATGAACAGGAAAGAGGTGTCGACTAGGGCGGCCCCCTTCTTTCAACTTTTAGAATTTCGTTGCCTTCACCCCCAACTTTGTGGGAATGTTTGACAAAATCATTATCACCTCCAAGTTTTAATCAGACCAGTAATTATTATATGGCCTCAGAGCCCATAGAGTCTAAAATACTCCATATTTGAAATTAACTAGTAAATCGAGTGCCAAACCGAGTTTGCACCTATTGTGGTAACCTGTGAGCGGACGGTACAGAGAGACCTACGTCTGACCGAAATAGACTCATACCACTGACACGCGAGACTCCTGTACGCGGTAAAGGGAAGAATCGGACAGTGGCCAGGAATCTTTCGTATTCGTTAATTCATTATTATTTTCTTTATTTATGATTGAAAGATTTATTTTTGTGAAGATTTTGAGGTGAATTATAAGTGTTACTGTTACAATAATTATAAAATAGCAAAACATCCCTTTAAATTGAATGTACTAGGTACTACATACATTAGCACCAAATCGCGCTGTCAAACAGATTTTTAAAAATGATATCTGTTTAGCTTTTGTTTCGAGTTTTTCGCAAACTAACGAAACCTCACGTAAAAAAATACCAATAGAAATAGACATACACGCGGTCAAACTGACGGAGGATGGAGGAATTTGAAGAATTCAAAAATCTTTTTTGAAAAGCGCTGGACTGTTAAAAATAATCCATTAAACGCAATTTTGAAATGAAAGTATGAGAGAAGTATAGGTGTTGATATTCTACACTGCGGAATAGTCGGTGTTATTTCACGTAGTATTGTGATAGAAACTATTTTGCTCATACGATGCATTGCAAATTAAGAAAAGTTCGCGTAAATAAACGATTCGCTTGTATAAGATAATAAATGGTATTAAAAACAACAGGCTGCATGTTCTACGTGCATGCCAGGTTTCTCTATGTATATTCAGGGTGCATATTATAGGTCAAATACTTCCCTGTGTAATACGCTGTACTTTTATTTGTCAGCTGTCAAAGCACCAAGGTCCTGGTTTCAGCATAGTATCCAATCAGGTTAAATCATAGCATTATGTTATAGCAATTCTTTCTTAAAAGCTCATTTTTTACAGTTTCATAGTTAAATTCATAGTCGTCGGTTTTAAGTATAAATTATTTTGAATTGTCGTCCGCAAAATACGAAAAATGTATAATTGAAAAACACCTTCTTCTTTCACGTTTACCATAATGAAATCGCATTTGAGGGAAAATGTCCACTTTCAAGCGCTTTTTGAAGTCGTTCTTTAATTAAATTTTTCAATGTTTATTTCTTCAATTTTCCGTAACTCATAAATTTACCTGACAGCTTCTTCCAACCATGAATTTCTATTCTAGAAAACTGTTGTAAAATACAATTGAGTGGTTCGTAAGAGATGAGTGGACATGCATACTGAGACATGGTATTTGAATGCACGTAGAATGATATTTAAAATCGAAAAAAAAATAATGAGTTCAATTCAAGCAAAGTCTAGTCAATAATGACATTAAGAATTTTTTCGAGTAAATTAGGCGTTCCTGGTAGTTCAATCCCTCTTAAGACTAAATAAATAAATTTATGATTAAATCACCGCATGACAATTGCCAAATTGAAGGTTCTCGTTGGTAAATCAAACATGATATAAGTTTGGTCGAACTTTGATTGCTGAAGTTTTGAGAAATTGACTTTTCCTCCCGTCTATAAGTCCCATATTTTAAAAAAATCTGCCCGCTGCGCGGGCACATTCTCACCGCGCGTTTCGCTCGCACGTTTCAGCGCACCTGGGGCGCGCGTCTGTTGGATCTCGCGTTTCGCGCTCGATGGTAATCTCACCTCGAGCTTCGGACTTGTTTATGAATTCACCTTGCGCTACGCACTCGGCTTTTCACCTCCATCAAAGTTTCTCCAAAACGGTAGAGAAGTTTTGTTGCCTAACTTTTTTCACATGTTGTGTAGCTCTTCTAGAAATTCAATTTATTAATTATTATTTCATTTTTATAGTTATTTTTTCTGATTGAAATGAAAACTACATATCCTGTTGAAGAAGTTGATAACACATGTGAAGATATTTTCCTGGTAAAGAATTTGTGTCTATTTGATTATTCCTAAGCTTGTGTCAATTGTCTAAAAGTTCATTTTTTTCATTTTTTACATCGTTTTTTATAAATGAAGCAAAAACTACATGTCCCATCAAAAAGTTGATTTTGTAGAATTTGTAGATCTTTTTTTGGTGCACAAGCTCACTTCATTTATATTTTCCCGTACCTCGCATAGTTTGACCAAAAAATGGAATTTTCTATTTTTCATTGTTTTTTGCGCGACCAAAGTTTGAATTTTCAATTTTTTGAGAAAACGCGAAGTATTGGAAAGCTTATCCCGGAGGGCTCCCGAAAAGAAACATTTTTTTCTTTTATTTTTTTTTTCATATTTTGCGTTGTTTGGCTAAAGATTCTCATTTTCGTTTACATTTTTGAATTTTTAAAAATGCCATAACTCAAACGATTTCGTTTTTATCAAAAAAAAAATCATGAGTATAAATGTTTTACTTTTTACCAACTACAAGAAACCTTACTTCAATGTTTTGAGTCGTAGGAAAAAATTTTTCAAAATGCTCCCCCTCTTTTATTCTCGATCCAAAACAGCTTGTTAACGAACTAGACTTGTATTTTTGTGTCCCTAGAAATCGCTGCCAAAGCACGATCAAATATCATCATTCTTTCGAAAATTATCGAGTTCACAGATTATTTTCCATTATTGTTTGTGCGATCAAGATTTGAATTTTCGATTTTTTGCAAAAATTCGAAAAGTTGTATTCAACATCTTACAAGGCTCTCAAAAAGAAACATTTTTGTCCTCTATTTTTTTCTCATATATTGTGTTGTTTGGCAAAAAACCCTAATTTTTGTTTATATTATTGAATTTTGAAAATGCCATACCTCTAACATTTTTGTTTTCAATAAAAAAAAAACCAAATGGATAAAATGTTTCACTCCTCACTTACTACAGAAAGCCGTTCTCAAAATTTTTGAGTTTCGGGAAAAATAGTCTCAAAAATTTTCAAAATGCTCTAACTTTTTGAGTTTCCATCCAAAACAGCTGACTAACGACTTTGACCTTTAGTTTTTGACACTGAAAGAGTGTACCGGAAGCCAATGAAATAGATTCGTTTTTTCGTAAGTATCGTGCTCACAGACAGACAGACAGGCATACATACATACATTCATACATACATACATACATACATACATACATACATACATACATACATACAGACAGACAGACAGACAGACATACCGACAGACACATTTATGAAAACCATTTTTGTGGGTTCAGGGGGTCTCAAAACGTATATATTCGACAAAAGAAAGGGGGGGAGGGTCAAATTCTACACAAATCTAATACCTTCTCTGATGAGAATGTAATAATAAAAGCGATTCTAGTTATTAAACATCTTTACTCTCCAATCAAACTCTCAACGTTTTAGCACATAATGCGGGCCTTCTGCAGGGAAAATTCCTCCTCTAAAATACCAGTGTTCGTTATTGTTTATTATTGTTAAGGTAAATTTATTATTCCAGAAAATAATTTTTTTTTTGACGATACCCGTTCTGAGTACGTAGAGCCAACATCAATAAAAAGTGAACAATGTAAAACATAAGGCCCTGAAAAAATACTTCGTCAAATTTTTGTCTGTAAAATAGTTTTCTTAGTTAAAGCTTAAAAAATTGAAGAGGTTTCAACAATTTTCAAAAGGTAACATTTTTGATTGAGGAAAAAAATATATAATTGTAAGTTTTTATTAAATCACGAGTGAGGAACTTCGGTCATAGTTAATGAAATTTAAACTTTATGATTTGAAATCACAGAATCCGGAAAAAAGGAGAAGATATTGAGGAGTTGTTGCGAAAAATTTGTACTTTTTTAGTTTGCTTCATAACTCGTTCCATTTGTATATTTTATTCTTTGTTTGACACTGGGCAAACCCAGAGCCAGCTGCACTTCTCAAGGTTCTAGGCACCATAACCTTAATGACTAGGTAGGCGTAAATACCTGTCTTGATAATGGAAGAGAAGGATTTCATCTAAAATCAAATAAGAGAGGAGGAGATACTTCACTTCATTTGCATCGATCTGACAAAAACGACCGATTTCCCACTAGAAATTATCGATGCGTATTAATTTTAGCTGTCAGCGATCAACTGTCATCAAACGAATATTGGAACAAGGACCGTCTCACATCCCTGGTTAAAATTCCTGATGAAAAGTCATTTCCGAAGCTATGCAATCGTTTGAACAATATTGATTCAAAATGGCATTCTAAAACAAATTCTGTATTTACAATGTAGCTGCACTAACTTTGATTTTCCGGTCCAAATTAGTAGAATTTTCGGATAAGAAATGGAAGATTTGAATTTGGATTTCGGAAAGGATTTTGCAAAAACTCTTAAAAAACTCATTCGCTTCTTTCTTTCGAAAATCAACGCTAATTTGGTGCAAGCAGTGCACAACGGACGATAGTTTTTTTTTCTAAGTCACTCAATTTCTTCATCCGTGATATCCAAAAAATTTGATTGTCAGATTTCGGAAAAGTGCTTCCTTTGATGAGCATACGTAATTGAATATTATGTAGCCTTCCACGCAGCGTCGCGTGAAACGCTGAGGTGAAGTATGATTTTGGGATTTCAGAAAAAATATAGTAGTATTAACGTACAGTTTGGCGTGTACATAGGATTATAGCAGTTTAGTTAAGAAAATCATTTGCAAAAAGGCCAGTCAGCACAAGGTTAAACACATTGGGGAACATTTATTTCTCAAGATCAACTCAACTTAGACATTTTATTTTACGAATTCTCAAATTTATTTTCCAAATCACACATCTAGTTGTAGGAGGTCTCAAGCTTCAAAAATTAGATTTTACATAAGAGGCAAAAAGAAGATTGTGGGGTCTAGCATTAAGGAGCTCGTGACTCACTTACTTCACGAACATACACACAAAAGAGATTGAGAACTCTTATAAGTTCAAACTTACATAAGGAGATTAAAAGCTATCATTCTTTGAATTTTTGAGACCCCTAGTTATCCTTACTATATCTATAAAGTTAATTTCTATGACTAATTCCACCACGTATCGGTCACACTAAAGAAACAGAAATAATCTCAATATACAAACGAATAATATTGCCCGTTTCTGGAAGAGTTATTATAGTCTCTGGACTTCGATTCTAATTAAAGGGTATTGGAATCAGTTATCGGCAACTTCTGATAAGCTTTAGGTTCAAAAACAATTTCCAAACGATCAGTTGAATGTCGAATATCTCAATCTGGCAGAAACTATTGCTTTAACTGTCCACTTTATTATTCGCACATTATTGTCCTCGAAAAAAATTCGGATGAGGCTAAATGTCCAGATTGTCTGTATTTTTAGCTCTAAATGCAAGGCCGAGCTAAACGTAGGCACAGTCCGTACGTTAAGCTTTGACTACACGGTTCGTCTAAACGCCCCGACAGTCCGTAAGTTTTATGTGAATTCCTAACAAGTTTGGGTCTAAGAGTATGGATCTGACAAAAGGGAAAGGGTTGTTGGAGAGAAGTGGTGGTATGACTGATGTGCGAATGTAAAGATACAACCAAAAATTTAGTATGTTGGAGTTAATATGTTGAATAAGTACTGGCTGACTGGAAGTTTCTCGAATGTAATAGAAAATAGTAGTTACGTTGAACGTCCAAGATAAAAGCATATATATCCGAGAGGAACTAAGACCCTCAAATGAGAGCGTGACCTACAACAGTGCCTCAAGTACCAATTGTCACGATGGTAATTGAATACGTGAAAATAGGTACAAAATAAAACCACATTCCTCGTTGCAAGTGGCTTGTAATCTACTGTTGGAGAGCACGCTTCAATTATAATAATTTTCCGATACGCTTGACAAAGCAATAGCTGGACCTGTCCTGGCACCTAACCTGATCACCGCAGGATGTCAACGTCCCCCTCAAATGTAACCCATTCTAGAAAAACGGAAAGTAATTAAAGCACTTGCGGGATTAAGTACCAGCTTTCCTGTTGCGAAGGGTAAACGAAAATGTGTTATGAAAGTAAAAGGACAGTAAGTGCAAAGTTCGTAACGGAGTTACCTAGTTCTGAAAAGCGATGGGGAAACAGATTACGATAATCGTTATCGAGGCTGCGGAAGTTATATGTACATTAGCGCTTAAGTGGCAAGGTCGTAATGCTGCGCTGGTGTGCAGTACGCGTCGCGTTGTGGGGTGAAAGCCTTATCCGTATCATCCAATACTACGATATACCAACAATTCGGCTGATACGGTGAATAGCCACGCGTTATGCTCAGCATAGATGTACACTGTGCATGTTGACCTCGACGTTGTGAGATATGCTACACAGTACTGGGTAGAAGCAGGGTTCGCGGGTTGCCCTGCGAATCTCACAAATTGGAAGCTGAAAGCGAGCTGTAGCTCTGTCTCTGGCAATTGGTTATCATACTAATTGAGTACGACTATCCGGCAAGCCCGGTTCCACTGGCGTTAATGAGAATTACATAGACCACCGGTTCGCGATCACGCGAGATGATTCACTGTCCTGCATCTAGAATTCCTCCACTCTGATTCTGATATCCCCTATCAGCCATTCCCACTCGTATGCTTTCCGTACCACCGGTTTTCGGGTCAGAGTATTCCTGCTTAATTATCGTTTAGTGGTTCATAATAATTTACTCGGGAATTATCGATTTCCTCGTTTGAGTCGGAGTCTTTGGTTAAAATTCTCAAAGGAGATCGGATTCGATTACAATCTTTGCCCAATGTTCACTTATATGCTTGTTTTATCGAGGGCTTCTTCAGAAAATACTTTGGCAGAATGCTGTAATATATTCCCTTCATCGGAGACGAAAATATTATGAAGAGCATCTGTATCATCTAGAAAATATTCATATTAGTACTTTTATAACTAGCTGACTTGACAATAGGTTAGGGTATTAAACTGAAGTTAGCACAACAATTATTTCCAATGATCTGTTCATACACTCATTTGAAAATGACTCTAAAACAATTACCCATTGTGTTCTAACCTCAAATATAAATTCGTACAGAAATCACTAGTTCTAAAAAATATCTCGGAGAATATTGTGAGTTTACTACGATATGGCATTTATCATTATTTTTTTGACTTCACAAGGAAAGCATAGGCAGAAGATGTGAAGCGATGCATTACTTTGAAAGAATGGTTAGAAAAATATGTCGGAAAAACATTTAGAAGGAAAGCATAGGCAGAAGCTATAAAGCGATATATTACTTAAGAGAGCTTTTTACCTGATATTTATATAAAAAACGATATTTTCCATAGTCCCATAGTTTCAAACGTGGATGATATATTTATTGTAAGAACACTCTAACTTTCTTGGAGAACGTACAAAACACGTAATATGAACAAATGAAGCCAGCGTCCGACACGCTGCTTGATTGTTCCGCGCCTGCAGCCTGCTACTTTTTGGTGCGACGAAAATCAAAAATTGATTTCTAAATCGACCAATACGTATCGAGCACCAGCCTGTGCACGCATCCGTTTCAACTAAACGAATTGTGAAGAGACTGAAGGAGGATCAAAAGAGAACTTAATAAGACCAAAGAGTATGGATGGAGGATGTGGAGTAATAAGTAGAATCAAAAGAGGATTTATTAAGTACTACGGAGGATTAACAGAGTATCTATATTTCGAGTCGGGGCATCTTTGAGGGCGAAATTATGAAGCGAGTCTTGTATTCGCGTGCATTTATTTTATTCATAATGGTCACTCATACATTTCATATGGATAACGTGAAGATCTATGAAATGAAGCAGGAAAACTCAAGCATGCTCTGAGAATCGTCTGGGTGTACGAATAAGAAATGAGTACATATAAACATTTGATTGTGCAAATTTGCCGAAATTCTTCCGAAACAAGAACGCTTGCTGGCATTGCCAAAGAACCTGAGCTTATGAACGGAGATGCTATTGAAACATATGGGGGCGGGAAAGGACCTTATCGATAACTGAGCGTGCCCAAGTGCCACGTTCGGGACATTTTTTCTATTACATTTGTAGAAAAGGTTCTCCGAAGCAGATACAAGCGAGTCCTTCAAAAGGGAGGATGTTTTTGTATAGATCTTCTGGAATCAGGAGGATAATTGTCAACTTCTCAATTTTGATGATTGTGAATTATCTTTCGTTAAAGCTTATTTGCCGTTAAAAATACATTCTCATCACGTATACTGTGCTCTGCACTGAATTGAAATTTATCCAAAACGCACATTTTTATATATTATCAGTAACTCTATTATATTAATATCATCATTAAATTCATCTTATATTAATTTATGCACCCCGATCGACAAAGAAAGTAGGAGGGTAGCATGGCAAGTGTTATAAACATCCTAGAAGAGACAGTAAAAAAGGTAGAAGGGACGAATGAGCGAGAAAAGTAGGAGGCGGAAGTGAGCGAGAGGCAAATAAAGGTGGGAAGAACGGGAAGGTGGAGAATAAGATTGTGTGTAGGAGATTTGTACCGATAGAGAGACAGATAGAAGGAGAATAGAGAAAGAGGAAAAAAAGGACGTTGTGACCAAGGGGGTAAATGAAATTTAAAACAACATAGGAAGAGGTAAGGAAAGTGGTTCGTAATATAGGAGCAAAAGTAAAGGTAGAAACAGGATAGAATAATAATATTGGAAACAAGAAAGTGTTGCAAGGAAGAACGGAAAGAGCCGAAGAAGATATAACGTGGCAGGAGAAGAGAAAAACATGGATGATGGGGCAGAGTCTATGGAAAGGAAGAAGAAAAGGTAGCAGGGTTATAATAGGGAGGGATAGAATATGGGTGAACGGAGAGTTTAGGATTTGAGTCGGAGAAAAACAAGCATTGAAAGCCTGTCACACAAGGCAAGGAAGAAAGAAAGGAAAAAAACAGCGGAATGAATTCAAAAGGGGTTTGGTTTGAAGCAGGGATAGGTAATGAGCTGCAAGTAAGAAATAATGGGACAAGTTTGAGGTATATGGAAAAGAAGGTTCAATGATGTTTGGAGAATGAGAATATGGATGTTCTATCTGCTAGTATGAGCAGTAGGGTGGTCCAAAAGAATTTTTTTCGCATTTTTATGCAAAACGCCCGAAAATTTGTTCGAATTCACAAAGGAATAAATGCTTGTTTTTTGTTTTGAAAACAAAAATATTTAGAGGTGCCGCAAGCCCCGTGAAGTTTAACACGTATCTCCCATGAGAAAAAAAGACGTTTTTGTAAATTTTATTCAGAAATCTCAATATTAGATGAATCAAGTTCAAAATTCACAATTTCTCTTTACAAGTGGTCACAAAATGCGAATAAAATATTACTTTTCAAATATTACCTCCATAAGTATGTTTTATAGGGTCCAGAAAAAGCCCGATAAGTGAAAAAATGGGTTTTTCGAGTTTTTGGCGCTAATTATGATTTTTTTGCAGTTTTTCCAACG
>WSXT02168571.1:0-23391 GCA_011762715.2 Neuroterus valhalla | reverse complement strand
TTTTCGGACTCAGGGGGTCTCAAAACGTGGAGATTTCATCAAATCCGCGAAAGTGAATTTTCACATAAAACCAATACTTTCTCATTCAGAATGAGAATGTAAAAATATGTATTGATCGTAAGATTGTAAAAGATCTTAAAAAATTAATAAAAGTATTGAAAACCGGGCAGATGAGAGACTTGATGTGCCTGTGTTAATTGTAACTAGAGAAGAAAGATAAAAGTTGTATTCTTTCTAACAAAATATGCGAATAATTTTCAGCGTCAAAGGTCAACGACATTAAATTCAATCCAGTTCATGAAGAACAATAGTTCAAATAATATTTATTTAATATTGTCTTCTTTTTATGATTAATGAAAATATCAATATCTTCCTACATACCTTCGAAGATAATTCTTAAATAAGTGTACGCGACGGACCTGGGTCTGTTTTGGATTACAGTATTTAGAAATTTCCCTCACCTTCCCCAATTTCCGTTTGGAAAGTTTTTTTGGGGGACCTGATCTGAACTTACTAAAAGTTTCAGTTCTAGGAAGAAAAGCATTTCCGCTGCTTTCTTCAACAATAGATTCAATGCTTTTACTGCAATGTTTACCAAACTTCAACATTTTTTTTTAATTCTGCACACGCTTGAAAGCCGAAACACCCACTTTTAATAATGGAAAAATTGTTTTTGAAGGTTACCATATACGAATGCGACTATTGCTGAAGTTTTGAGGATTGTAAATATCGCTCCAGTTACTGTAAACCATCGAGCGACAACTGATTCCAAATTATTGGGATATGAGATAAAAAAGGACTATATTTTATCAGCGAATTTGGCCAGCGTTCACATGGATGAAGAATATTGGGGAGATCCTAAAATATTTCGACCCGAAAGATTTATCAATGAAAGGGGAGAATTTGTAGATGATCCTTGGCTCATTCCCTTTGGTGCAGGTAATTTTTTACATATTATCTGGTCCTTTTATTTATTGAGAAAAATAAACAAATATTTATATTAATGCTATTTTATTACCAGGTCGTAGAAAATGCATTGGAGATGTTTTAGCAAAACATAGTTTACTCTTGTTTACAACTTGCCTTCTACAAAAATTCTCATTCGAATTGGCTCCAGGCGAAAGTGCACCCTACTTAGGACTCAAAGATGGTTTTGTTGTAATTCCTCCCAAATGTAAGCTCCTCCTAAAGAAAAGATAGTTTCATTCTTTGAATATATTTTCTCAAAATTAAACTTAAAAATTCTTTTAATTACTGTAGACACACAACATTTGACACATTTTTTGCGCTGAAAAATAAAAATACCTTTAAGAAAGGAAAAAGCCTCGTGTATATCACATCACTTCATAATTTTTGTCATCATGTGATTCAACTTTGTATTTTTCAACATGGTCTTCCAAAGATTCCAGGATTCCTTTCCCGGATTCTCACTCGATAAAAGTTCCTCATTGATTTCTAGACAATTTTTCTGATTAGTTGACAATGGTGACCACTTCGTACTTATCACTTCATCAATTTTCGGTGTGGGATCACTAAAAGAATTTGCAATTAAAAACAGGGTTAAAAAAATTCAACAAAGATTGATAGATTCCATTGCTAACCCGGTTTTTGCGAAATTGGTCCACATTTTCGTCATGCGTTCCATTGTTAAATAATCTTTTGTTCCATTTTTTAACTTCCTTTCTATACCCAAAAGAGGCCTATAAAATAGAAAGTAATTTTCTTCTGCGTGATCAGCACCTTAAAAAAAAAGCAATTTTTGAAATTGTGAATAAGTTTTCATTTCAGTACTCACAAGGCATTTCTTCTCCTATTTTTCCGCAAATGATTTTAATAAACATGGAATCAATCAAATTCTGTACGGTCGTGTATATCTCAGATACGAAGTTGGTTCATAAAATGTCTAAATTGATTATTATAAACGAATTATATCAAATTTGAATGATTATTATTATATAAATTATAAGCAAACCTACTTTGTATTTCACCGTTAGAGGTGAACAATAAAAATATTTGGAACAATCAACATTTGTTAACTTTATAAATAAATTGGATCAGTAAAAAAAAAAGTTCAACAAAATTTCAACCAAACAGTTGCATTTCTCATCAAAAAAAGGAATTCATAGAAATTGTGAAACTTTCAAGCCGAAAAGGAGCAATTCCTTCAAAAAAGGTAATTTTCAACCAAAGCGTTGCATTCTGTACATTTTGCATTTTGAACAAAGTTGCATTTTGAACCAAGAGAGATTCTATTTCTATGAAACGAGTCAGGCCGAAAAAGTTCATTTTTATCGAGATTGTTAAATTTTGTACAAAAATAGTTGATATTTCAATCAAAACAAGAGTTGAATTTCAATTTAAAAACTGTCAAGTTCGTCTCGCAATTCTTGTGGTTCAAAACTTTTCCACTTTTTGGTAGAAAATAAATCGTTTTGATAAAAAATTCTACTACTTGGTCAAAAGTTGAACGCATCGTAAACTCGTATCCGTCCCACAATGACGATTCTCCAATAAAATAGTTCGTTATTTAAACAAAGAAGATAAATATACAACCAGAAATTGAATAGTTGAATTTTTAGCCGGAAAAATTAATTTTCATCGACCAAAAAATACATGTTGGCAAAATGGTTTAAATTGTAACCAAATAGTTTAATATTTAACTTAAATGATAAATATTCCAACGAAAGAAAATTAAATTAAAAAAAAACAAGCGCAACTTTCAATCAAGGAATTAAATTTGCTACTTTGAATTTGCTATTTTGGTTGAATTTTCAATCTGAAAAGATAAAATCTCTCACCGAACGTAATAGGCTCGTGGAACTTTTATTGAAATTATTCAATTTTTCAGCCGTAAAAATGGAGTTACTACAAAAAATTTGATTCTAAAAAAGATAGTCTAAGTCGCTACCAAAATAGTTGATTTTTTGTATCTCAAAAAAAATTCCAATTTTCCACAAATGAGCGCAATATTTAACCAAGTAATTGGATTTGTAGATTGAAACTTAAAGGATTGGAAATTTGAATTTTTTTTTGTAAATTCGTTTTATCCTGGTAATTTTGGTAGGAGAATGAACTATTCGGTTAAAATGTACTCTTCTTGTGAAAATTCACTTTCAAGGTTCAAGGGTTATTATTTTATTTGAAAAGTTCGATTATTTTGATGAGAATTTGTTTTTAATGGGAAATTGATGGTTTGGGTTGAAATTCCAACTAGTTCGTTCAAAGTTGAACTACATTCTTGAAAATTTATTTTCCGTTGCAGATTCATTATATGAGTAGAAAATTCATCTAACTGGCTGAAGATTCAAATAATTTGATTATAATTAGTTCCTTTTTGTAAAAAATGATCTTCTCGGTAAGAAATTAGTTTTCTTTTTGTTTGGAAATTAAACTATTCGTTTGAAAATTGCAATTTTTTCTTTAAAATGCATATCTCTTTGTTAATGATTAACCATTTCAGTAGGAAAATTATCTCTTTTGTTGAAATTTCATCTGTTATGTTGTAAATCCAACAACTTATTTCAACACCTAACACTTTTTTTCAATTTTCTTTTTTGCTTGATATTTTACGAAACCGTTGAAAATTTATGCTGCTTTAGAAATAACTTTTCAACTGAAAATGTAGGAACTCCAGTCAAAGATAATTTATTTGATTTATTATTTTTAAATTTTCCTATTTCTAGCTTGAAAACTTTTCAATTTTAAGGAACCGAAACTTTTTTATTAAAAAATGCAACTTTTTGGTCAAAAGTTGACCTACTTTGTTAAAAATTCAGCAGTTATGCTGAACATCAGCCTTTCCGGGATTATACTGTAATATAAGAAAAATCAACAGTATGGTTGTAAGGTAAACTCTCTTGTTCAAAATTTGCTTCTTTTGTAAGAAATTCACAAGTGTTGGTTGGAAATTCATCCCAGTGGTTGAAATTCGAATATTTTGATTAAAACTGTTTTTGTTATTATAGAAAATTATTCTTCTCGATGAAAAATTGATTTTTTTGTTTGAAAATTCAACTAATTGTTTGAAAATTGAAATCCTCACTGAAAATTCACATTTATTTTTGAATACTCATGATTTTGATTCAAAATTCATCTCACTGGTTGGAAATTTATCTGTTTGGTTGAAAATTTGGCTATTTTTTGAGAATTTGTGCTTTCTTCAAAAAAGTTTCAAATTCGAAAATGCACAAACTCCAGTCGAAGATTCATCATTTTATTTGAAAATCTTTCTTCATGGTTTAAATTAAACCATTTTTGGTTCAAACTTGAAATCTTTTGTTTGAAATTATCCAGTTTTGTCAACAATGCACCTTTATCGGGAGAAAATTTGTCTCTCTAGTTTGAAAACTACAATTTTTAGGAATCGAATTCTTTTTCAAATGATACTTTTTGGTCAAAAGTTGACCTACTTTGTTAAAAATTCAACAGTTCTGCTGCAAATCAGCCTTTCTGGGCTTATACTGTATTATAAGGAAAATTAACAATATGGTTGAAAGTTAAACTCTCGTGTTCAAAATTTGCTTCTTTTGCTGGTAATTCGATAGTTTCGGTTGAAAATTCATCCCAGTGGTTGAAATTCGAATATTTTGATCAAAATTGCATTTTTTATCTTGTATAAAATTCATAATAATATATTATATTAAATTAATCTTTCTTTGAAAAGGAATTTAAAAAAATGATCTTTCTAACTTTAAAATTCTACAATCTCCATCAAATCAATCTTCTCTAGTTGGAAATTAAGCTTTTTGATCAAGAGTTAAAACATGATATTGAAAGAAATAACTTCAAAAAATTTGGATTCTATAACTCGATTATTCCGGAGGTCAAAAATCTTGTTCGGTTGAAAATTCTACTTTTTGGTTGAAAGTTGAACTACACTGTTAAAAATTAATTCTGATTCTTAAAGATTCATTATATTATGTAAAAATTCATCTTACTAATTGAAGATTCATATATTTTGATGGAAATCTCTTTTTGGCGTGAAAAACGAATTCCCTTTGTTAATATTGGTAGAAAATTCATTTTTTTATTTGAGTATTAGTTCATCAAATAATTTTGTATGTTTAATCCCACCGCACTGATGGTATTTTATCTCATTTTTAAAATTCTCTCAAACCTAAAAATACAAATTTACCTTTGATATTTGCATTGACTGTAACTCTTTTTAGAAGAGAGCTTTCAGCATTGTATGCAAATCTGTAAAAATAGGTGGGTGTCTCTCTTTCCATTTGTCTTTCGGCTATGATTTGAATTCCGTTAACAAACATATAATCTCCTCTGTACAGAATTAAATTTTCTCTTTCTTCAAGGGTCACAGGTTCTTTCTTGAAATAGAACTCTTTTATGTTTTTTGCAAACATAGGAGCTTTGCTTTTTTCACTGGAATTCAGCTGGGAGGCAATTTTCTCTTCAAATTTATCGTTTACCTCCTTAAAAGTTGCCTCTTGAGCTCCTGATAAAGGAATTGATAATATTTTCAATTAATACAGCATACAAAAAAACTGTTGATAAAATCATTTACTAAAAATTAGGTTTTTTCAAAGTAATACCGGTAAATCGCATTCCTTCATGGCTGTTGAAGCCAATTATTAAAGGAACTTTAATATCTTCTTTGAGTAAATCATCCAGAGGTCGAGGTAAGAACGGGTTGGAACTTTTGGTGTCCAGAGTTGGTACGAAAGGAATGTTTAATACAGCTGAATCCTGTTTCGAAAGAAAATTAATAAATGCAGACAAAATTTCCTAGGAAATGGAATTAATTTGAATAAATGATTCTGGAATTTTTTTAAATGAATGAAAAACTAAGAATCCAATAAACGAATTAGTAAAAACACCCTCAAATGGCTCTATTGAAATTAAAAAAATGAGAAGAAAAATAAGAAGGCAACCTCCAACTTTTGGTTATCCCTGGGCTCAAACGTCAATATTTTGATAGAAGAATCAACTATTCGGTCGGAAGTCCAACTCTTTTGCTGGAAATTTGCTTTTTTTGGGCAAAAAATTAATAGTTTTGGTTGGAAATTCATCTCAGTGGTTGAAAATTTAAATATATGAATTTGTTTCTCTTCCTGGTGGAAAATTATTCTTTTCGGTAGAAATATTTTTTTTTTCGTTTAGAAATTAATCTGCTCATTCCGAAGTTGAACTCTTCTTGAAAATAGAATCCTTTTTTATTGAAAATTTATTGCTTTCTTGGAAATTTTACAGTTTTACAGTTGGAAATCGAATTTTAAGTTAACCTACTTTCTTGAGATTTAAATAGTTTTTTCAACATAACCTTTCTGGTTTCAAACTTTATCCATTTTGGTACAAAAATCAACTTTTTCATTGTAAGTTGCTCTCTTCCGTCTAAAATTTGCTTCTTTGGTAGACAATTAATAGTTTAAGTTAAAATTCATCTCAGTGGTTAAAAGCATATCTCTTTGATTGCAAATTTTACTATTTTGTTACAGATTTGTGCTTTTTTAAAAATGATTTTTTAAACTGAAAATTCATCTACTGCAGTTGAATGTTTATTGTTTTCCTCAAAAATTCATATCTTTTCTTCATAATTTATTCTTCTCTTAGAAATTTCACAGTTTTGTTCGCTATCCATCTTTTTTGGAAGAAAATTCATCTTTCTGCCTTTAAAATTTTATAATTTCCACCAATTTAATATTTTCCAGTTGGAAATGTGATCTAACATAAGCTATTTTACTTTCAAACTTTATCCATTTCGGTACAAAAATCAACTATTTGATTGTAAAAGGCACTCTTTTGTTGGAAATTTGCTTTTTTTGGTAGAAAATAATTAGTTTTAGTTGAGAATCAATCTCGCTGGTTAAAGATATATCTTTTTGTTTGCAAATTGAACTATCCGTTTAAAAATGAGACTCTTTTCTTCAAATTTACTTTTCTTGCTGAACATTCATCATTTTATTCCAAAGCTTACCTCTCTGGTTGAATATTTACCTATTTTGTTAAAAATTTTTGTTTTCTTCGAAATAACTTTCCAAACTCAAAATGTTTCTACCGCAGTTAGAGATTTATTATTCCAGTTATAAGTTGATATCTTCTAATTAAAATTCAAATAATTTTTATTCAAAGTTAATTCTTCTGATAAAATTAGATAGCTTTGTTGAAAATGCAATTTTTTTTTTATTTGACCAACTCTCTTGGAAATTTAACTGTTTCATGAAAAAAGCCCTTTTAAGTTTGAACGCAAACTATTTTGGTAGGAAAGCATCTGTTGAATTGAAAGCTTCACTCTTACGTTGAAAATTTGCTGTTTTTGGTAGAAATTAATAGTTTTGTTCAGAAATTCATACCATTGTTCGGAAATTCAAATATTTTGATGAAAATCTGTTTCCATAAATGTCTCCTTTGAAATTTCAATTGATATATATTTAGTTTAAAGAATGATTTCGAAAAAACGCACAGCTTTCCATCAAATTAGTTGTTGAATTTGCAACAAAAAGGATAGATTTTCAAAGAGGAACTTCAAATTTCAAACGAGTTCTTTAATTTTTTAACAAAAAAATAAATATTCTCAACTAAAATGACGGATTTTTAACCATAGAAGTAAATTTACAACAAAAGAGTCCAACTATGAACCAAACAGTTGATTTTTCTACCGAAATCGTTCAAATTTTAACCAAAAAAGGCTTTTTTCATTAAAAATGTTGAATTTTCAACAAAGAAGGTGAACTTTTAACCGAAAAGTTGCATTCCTTACTAGAAAAGATTCGATTCCTGGAAATTGTACAATTTCAAAGCCTGGAAGACAAATTATTATACCAAAAAAATTGAATCGTCAACAAAGCTGTACAATTTTCAGAAAAAGAATAAATTTTAAAACAAAATTAGTTCCATTTTTAACAAGAAAAATGAAGTTCTGAGTAAAATATTTATTTTTCTACTATAGTAGATGAATTATCAGTTTAAAAAACCATTCCATAAAAAAGCACAAATTTTCAACAAAATAGTACAATATTCAACTAAATAGATGAATTTCAAACTAGGAAGATAAATGTGAAGCAACAGGAGTTATTTAAAGAAAAGAGTTCAATTTTGAAACAAATACTTGAATTTGCAAACAAATAGATTAATTTTCTACTAAACAGATAAATATTCAACCAACAAAATGATTTTCAACTTTTGATAAGGTAGTTTAGTTTGCAACCTCAATGAATAATTTTCTACATACTGAAGAAGGCAAGTTTTTAACAAAATATTTTAATTTTCAACTAAAATGACGATTATTCTCTTTAAATAGTTATTATTTAAACACAAAAAGGCGAATTTTCACCAAAACTATTGAATTTCGAACGGAAGAAATCAAAATTCCAGTCAAGGAGAGGAATTTTCAACAATGTAGTTTAAATTTTGATCAAAATATAAATATTCAATATTTAAATATATTAACATATTAAATATTAAATATTAGAATATTTAATTTTTAACTGCACAAGATACATTTGCAGTTTAAAAGATTATTTAACAAAAGCTAAAATTTTCAACAAAATAGTAAGACTTTTACCCAAAGAGATGAATTTCAAACTAAAATGATAAATATCCAGCAAAAAAGGAAATTTGAGAAGAAACATTAAATTTTCGAAGAAAAAGTTGAATTTGCAACTAAATGAATGATTTTCCTATCAAAGAAATGAACTCTCAAAACTGAAATTATGAATTTTCAACAAAGGATATGAATTTATAATAAAAATGTCAACTTTGGAGCCAGTAGTTGAGTTTTCAACCAAAAAATGAATTTCCTGACTAGAAGAATAATTTTCCACGAAGCAAAACGTTTTTATCAAAATATTTGAAGTTTTAACTGATGGAATGAGTTTTCAGAGAGAAATGATTGATTTCCTACCAAAAAGAAGCAAATTTTCATATAAAGAGTTCAAATTTTAACCAAATAATTGGAAATTCAACTGCTTTCTAGAGAATTCGCATTTATTGTTTAAAAATTTAACAATTTGGTTGACATTTCCTTTCTCTTGACTGAAAAACATTTGGAAATTAAACTTTTTCGTGAGGTATCGTTCTGTTTTGTTTCAAAATATATCTCTTTTTATTCCATGTTTTCCTTTCTTGAGTGAAAATGCAACTGTGTACTCAAAAATCAATCTATTTCATTCATGGATTTGAATTTTTAGAAGAAAACACATGTTTTCTGTTTGTATCAACTGTTTTTGACTTAAAATTGAAATCTTTTTGCATAGAACATTTATTACATGAATTCAAAATTCCTATTTTTAGTTGAAAATAAATTTTTCTTCTAAATTCAACTATTTTGTCCAAAACCTAATTATTTTGTTAAAAATTTAACTCTTTTAGTGAGCATTCCTCTTTTTGATGAAAAATTCATCCCTTTGTTTTTTTTTTCATTTTCGTAACAAATTTTCAACTAATTTTCAACACAAGAGTTCAACCTTCAACCAAGTAAATGAACCCAAAAATAACCGAAGGTAAGAGATTGCCTTCCCATTTTCCTTTCTTCTTTGATATGTTTTGAAATTTCAGCAAAAGAATTTTAAGGTCTTTGTCTGAATAAAGTAGAAGGATTCCCGATTTTTATGTTCAATTCCCAGGAATTTCACATATGAAGTTTATTTTCTGACTTCGAGTAGGAATTTGAATTTTGTGTTTATCTAATTTCAATTTCCTTAAATTTAAATTGAAGAACTTTGAAATGAAAATATGGATATATTCAAATTTCTGTTCAACACCTCAAAATAAAGTTGAGGGCAAGAAAATAGGAATTACAAAATTACCATTAGAGGCACAGTCATTTGTGCTTCCAAAATTTTTTTGGCTGCCACAGTGCGGAGAAATTTCAGAGCTTCGATTGGATCAGAAGTTTTTTTTCCTAATGCAGAAGTTATTTCAAGAGCAAAATCTTTATTTGAATCTTGAAAAGCCCAGGGATTAATGGCTACACCACTTTGGCAAATTGCTTTATGGAAAAGTCCTGAAAAACATAAAATGTTATAAATTTTGAAGAGGTCGTTCAAAAACTACGTCAAATTTTTGAAATGCTTGGAAAAATGTAAATAAGTGATATTATTTTAGGAGAGAAACTCCTATATCGAGACGTTGACCTCTTTTTTATCCCTTTTTCCCCTTCTTCCAAGAAAATCCAACTATTTGTCGCTGGAAATATATTCTTCAAAACTGAATTTGTTTTTTTATTTTTAAAAATCAATTTATATAATTGACAATTTAACCATCTCATTATTGGATAAAAATGCATCGTGTTTGTTTGAAGATTCAACAATTTGTTTTAAAATTGATGTTATTTATTCCAAAGCGTCTATTTTGTTACAAAATTAATTTTCTTGAATGAAAATTCAACTACTCGGGTTAAAGTTGAATCACTTTCTCAAAAACCCACGTTATTCACTATAAAAATAGTTCTATTCTCGAGTAAAAATTTCAATTAAATTTCAATTAAAAAAGGGGAAGTTTTGATTGGAAAAATAAATTTTTGAACAATAAAATTGAATGTCCAACCTGTTGAAATTTTGCAGTCAAGGGAGCAAAAAAATTTCAACCAAATTATTTTCAAACAAAAAATGCGAATCATCCAGAAAACAATTGAATTTAGAAATCTAAATATGATCTTGCAACAAAAAAGTTGATTTCCAACGATAATGTCGAATCCTCAACAAAGCAGTTGAATTTTCTAGCAATAAACTTTTTTTTGAGAATGTAATTGATTTTTCATCCCAATAGCTGAACTTTTGATCACTTTTATTCTATGTTAACAAACAAAAAAAAAAAAAATTTTTTTCGAATTTTTTCCGAATTGATGTTTTTCTTTGTAAATACTTGAAGTTAAATTATCTTCGAAGATTTATTTTAGTATTGAACATTCTTGACTTTTGTTCACAATTTATATCCGTTCTTGGAAATCGATTTTTTTTCTTCAATTCAACTATGTAGCCAAAAATTTGATTATTTTGTTTGAAATTTGACTATTTTATTGAAGATTCGTGTTTTTGATCCAGAAACGCTCTTCTTTTCGCTGAAAATATAACTTTTGTGTTGGAAATTCATGTTTTCTGAAATCATTTGGATGAAAAAATATCTTCGCATCTGACGAGTATATATTTATTTATTTCAAATGTTTTTTCCTGTTTTTTTTATTTCAAAAATCGTAACCTGCGGCAAGAGGCGAAATGCAAAGATAATGGACTGATACACTCCCAGCACTTTCTCCAAAAATAGTTACATTCTGCTTATCGCCTCCAAATGATTCTATATTTTCTTGAACCCATTTCAGGGCTAAAACCTGGTCTTTCAATCCCTGATTTCCTGGACAGTCTTCTACCTCCATGTTCAGAAAACCTGGAAAAAATGTATCACTTAGGAAAATCATTTTTAATCATTCTGAAGTAATCAAAACTCAATTGCAGATTGAATGATTGAAAATGAAACTTTTTTGAACTTGAAAAATTCTAATTAAACGAAATTTCCTTTCTTATTCAGAACAGAAATTATAGACCAATATTCCCTGTATTCAAACTTTATGAGAATGTTTGTTAAAGAAAATACCTGTTCCCAATTTAGAGAGAAAAATAAAATTAGAAAACGGAATTTCGTCCTTTCAAACTCATTTAAAAACTTAAATATAAAAAAATGTCCCTTTTCAATTTAAAAAAGAATTTTCAAAAACCCCCGCTTCCAATTCAGAATTGTTTTTTAATTTGAATGTTTCTTTTACTTGAATCTTTCGAAGTTGGATTATTTTACTTTAAATTGCTCCAAAATAATGAAAAATTAGACGATTGAAATTGTAGGGTTTGAAATTAAAAATCGACCATTTCAAAATTTCAACGATTTGCAATTATCAAGTAAATCAATCATTTGAATATTTGTACTTTCGAACGAAACTATACAATGTTTGGAAATTCGACTTTTGAACGATTTAATTCAAAGTTCTGTGATTTTTTAAGTTCAAACTTCGAAATATTCATTGTTCATTTAATCAATTAGAAATTGTTCGAAACAAACGTTTTCATTTTGAAGTTTCTTGAAATTATTCAGAAATGAAGAATTATTCATTCAACATCAATCTTCAATTTACAATTGTTTTATTAGTCAGGCTTTTGAAGTAAAACATTACAATTTTGATTTTTTTGTTAACAATTATATTTTTTCTCATATGATTTAGATATCTCAATTTCTTTGAACCCTGGTAGGTCTTACTGTACCCTTCAAAAACTCTTTGGAAGATAAAATTCAGAATTAAAAAAGATTTTTCATTTGTCAAAACGCATAATCGCAACTTTGTTAATATTGAACTTTCTCCTTCGACGAAGTTTGAGAGAAAAAGTTCACCAGGACCCAAAAAGAAAGAATTATCTGAATCGGATCGACAATTTAAGAATTCTTAAGAGAGAATTTGGGTTGTTCTTCCAAAAACCAGAAAAAAATGTATTCCATTTGCGAATTTGGCGGGGGTCCAAAAGTTTTAGTTTGTAACAAAAAATTACAAAAAGTTTCAAGAAAATATATGCATGTTATGTATGTTTGCGCATTGACGAGAAAGTTCAAAATAACGAATAATTGCGATTTTTTTGTTATTTTAGAAAGAAATCACTTTTTTACTATAGAAGAAGTTTTTTGAAATAAGTATCCAGAAATTTGATTATTTTACGAAAAGTTTTAAACAATAGAAAAATCCATGCGTATATCCTAAACTTTTAAAAAACTTGAAATAATGAGAAGAATTATTTTTTCCCTTGATTGAATAAATCTGCATACCTATAATAATAAAAAATTCTTGTACTTTTTGAATTGTTATTGTGTTCGGATTTATTATGCGAAACATTAATTTTTGATTATTTGCGATCGCTTTTTGTTAACTTATAAAATCGAAAAGACGAATCTTGAAAAAAGTAGAGCGCAAGAGAGATGAATTTTCTATAATAAAGATAATTTTTCGAACCGAAAAAGAAGAATTCAAAACAAAAATAGTTATTTTTAATCAAGAAAAATGAGTTTTCGACCAAACAGTTGACTTTGAAAAAGGAATTCCAATTAAACAGTAGATTTCCGAATCGAACAATTGAACTTCCCTAGAAAAAAACAATTTTCAACAAAACAGTTGAATTTCCACCCTTAAAAAATAAATTTTCAACCAAGTGGTCCAATTTTCGAACAAGTTAAATTTTTTTTCGCCGAATGGCCCATGGAATGCAAGAGTTGATAAAAGCTCAACTTTGAAAACCCTTTTCCGTTTATTGAAAAGTCGTTATCAACGAAGAGAAATAATTTGATCAAGAGAAAACATAATCTTTCCCTTTTTTCCGAGTTCAATAACAATTTATGATGTGTATGGAAATTTTGTAGCTGAATAGTTTATATGACATAATCATACTTCCAATAATTATGAAAATTGAAAGACCTTTCCAAAAATTAAAAAAATTACTTCGTTCCAAAATGACGAAAAATTCGCTTTTTTTCTCATTTTTTTCATTATATCAAGCTTCATCCGGGATGCGCAAAGATAAGATATATTTCGTTAAGCGAATTTTTAATTCATTTAGAATGGATTCGATTGTAAATTTTAATAAGTACCTCTATAAGGCACTTTCAATATGTCAATTTCAATATGTTGTGACAGACCAGTGTTTGAATCTCCGATTTCCCAATCCTGTCCATGTTCCGCGACTCTTATTTTCAACCTCCTACCAGTTTCACCGATGTAAATTTTATTGCAACCAGTACACTTCATTAGACATACCGGGCTTGGTAGATTTTGAACGTTTCAAAATTTTTATATTTATTTTTAAAGCATACATTCATATAAAATTTCTTTAAAGAGCTTTTTTGTATTTCAGAGAGACCTTCAACATAAGGTTTTTTAAATTTTTCTAACCATTTTTGAGGTTTTTTGTTTTTCCTCGAGCTTTTGTAAATTTCGTGGATCCTTTCTTTCATGACACTTTCTATCAACTGGAGCAGATAATTATTTTGTTGCATTGTTACTTTTATAAAAGTAACAAAATAAAAATAAAACTGAAATAGAAATCAAATAAAACTAAAATTAGGAAAAAGATTAACCACAAATTAGAATTATATGGTCTGAACATTCAAATTTAATAACAGTTCTTTTGATTTTCTTGCTTCCATATTTTACAAAGTCTGCAATAAATGGTTGCATTTGGACCCTCTATAAGTCCAGAGGAACTTTCAAGCGCCTCATTGCCGAATACTGTTGAAAAAGTTTCATCCCCCTAGCTGTCGGGGAAAGCAATGAATTTCAACCCCTACATATGAGAAATCGATAAAAAATCCTAAAATATTTCCAAAGCTTCCTACCTAAAATCTTTAACATGGATTTTGTAGATTTTGATCGTAAATAATTGCAAAAGAAGTTTCTCCACCCCCCTCCCCTTCCCTCATCTGCCGAGGAAGGCTGTCATTTTCAACCCCTTGAAAATATCAAAAATCGGAAAAAATTCCAAATCATGTTCAAAGCTGTTCACCTAAAATCTTAAATGGATTTTGTAGATTTTAAGGGTAAATGACTGTAAATTACTTTTTTCACAATTATTTAACATAAAAATGTACAAAAGCTATGTTCGAAATTACAGGTAAGCAGCTTTGAAAACATTTTAGAATTTTCATTGATTCTTGACACTGAGGGGTTAAAATTGACAGCCTCCCCCAGAAGATAGGGGGATGAAACTTTTTTCGAAATTATTTAACATGAAAATGTACAAAAGCCATGTTCGAAATTACAGGTAAGCAGCTTTGAAAACATTTTAGAATTTTTATTGATTCTTGACACTTAGGGGTTTAAATTGACAGCCTACTCCAGCAGATGGGGGGATGAACCTTTTTTTACTATTATTTAACATAAAAATGTACTAAATCCATGTTTGAAAATTTAGGTAAGCAGCTTTGAAAACATTTTAGAATTTCCCATTGATTCTTGACACTTAGGAGTTAAAATTGACAGCCTCCCCAGCAGATAGGGGGATGGAACTTTTTTTCAATTATTTAACATGAAAATGTACAAAATACATGTTTAAAATTTTAGCTTGGAAGCTTTGAAAACATTTGAGAATTTTTATCGATTCTTGACACTTGGGGGTTGAAATTGACAGCCTCCCCCAGTAGATAGGGGGATGGAACTTTTTTTGTGATTATGAAACATCAAAATGTACAAAATACATGTTTAAAATTTTAGGTAAGAAGCTTTGAAAACATTTTGGAATTTTCTGTTCATTCTTGACACTTAGGGGTTGAAACTAACAGCCTACCCCGGCAGATAAGGGGATGAAACTTTTTTTTAATTAAGTCAGAAAAAACCGAAATTTTGTTCTCCTAACCTATTCAAAGGAGTATGTATTCCTCGTGATGAAAATAAAGGGGCAAATATATAGGCCCTCGCGAGGGCCCAGCTGGGCATTTCCACAGTGGGCCGCCTTTGTGTGGCCTCTGAAGGGCCAATAATTATAAAAGGCTAAGCTGGGCAGTTTCCACACGGGTATGTTGTCTTTATTCTCGTTTCAAAATTTACATGATCAACTTTATGCATCTGTCTATTAATCCTTAGTTGGGACCGATTTTTGGACCAAACCAATGGTGAGAACCGAAATTCAAATATCTTCCAGACCATGTAGGTTTTTTGAAGCAATTAGTGATCAAATTACCTTCAGGCGTTTTCATAATTTTTAGATCTAAATAGTTTAAACAATTGCTACTTTCTGTTCCATAAGTGAACTGTATGGAATCTTCAATACTATTAAAAATATTTACTAAATCTGAAATTCTATTCGTTGGAATAATCGAATTTATATCATCTACATACCGTTTATAAAAAGATCGGTTGAAACACTAACTTTTTTAACGCTCTCTTCTCAGCATCTTGCAAAACAAGGTTGGAAACAATAGGTGACAAGCAAGAACCCATAGTTCATAGAAAATCCCGTTTCTAGATATTTTTGTTGAATTCCGATATAAATTCAATTTTTCCCTTATACAATACAGAGCCAAATCTAGAGGAATATTATCAAACACTGTGATGAAACCCAATGAAATTAATGAGTGAGTTTTTAGTTTGATTATGTTTTGCAAACTACCTTTGAAATTCCAATTACACTGTTAAAATGCAGAGTTAAAATCAACTCCGAAGCATACCCTATAAAAGTCCCACCATTCTGAGTAAACGACAAGCGAAGTAGAAGGAGACGAGTTAAAATGAAACTCTGGGAAAAGAACTCAACAACATGATGTGGCGAACAACTCCGCAGAGAGTGTTAGAAAGTTTTCTGCGAACGCAGCTCCGAACTTAAACTCCGTAAGAAGTCTTGCCACGACTCTTTAACTCCGGACTGAGCATAGTTTAAGATTTTGTTTCTGTGTGGTGTGAATTGCTTATATTCACTCTGAATGTACTTTGAAACCTTTCACTAACTCTATTTTACTCTGGAGTAAAATATGCGGAGTTGAATGTAATCGATACTGAGTCGATTTTATGCTCTGAAAAATTGTACTCTCAACTCCGCTAGCCATTTACTCCGCAGATTTTTAACAGTGTATCTTTAACAATAGTGTTTGCATTTCCAGAAATAGGTTTTGAGATATTAGAAAAGTATTTTGATCAATTATACGTAGGAGATCCGTTGGTGGAACAATCAATCTCCAGTTTGAATTTGGTTTATGCAATTTTGCTACAACACTGCTGTGCGTTTTCAACCTGTAAGCCATTTGCTCCTTTATATATCTCTTCTTTTCCCATCTGGTAACAATGTCGTTGCATTTCTTCTCAACCGCGGAAACAGCTACACTGTTAAGAAAGCGGAGTTAAAATCAACTCCGGAACATACCCTATAAAAGTCCCACCATTCTGAGTGAACGGCAAACGAAGTAGAAGGAGACGAGTTGAAATGTAACTCTTGGAAAAGAACTCCGCATCATGATGTGGCGAGCGACTGCGAACATAAACTCTATAAGAAGTCTTGACACGACTCTTTAACTCCGGACTGAGCATAGTTTAGGATTTTGTTTCTCTGTGGTGCGAATTATTTTTATTCACTCTGAATGCACTTCAAAACCTTTCGCTAACTCTATTTTACTCTGGAGTAAAATATGCGGAGTTGAATGTAATCGTTACTGAGTCGATTTTATATTCTGAAAAATTGTACTCTCAACTCCGCTTGCCATTTATTCCGCAGATTTTTAACAGTGTGATAATGATAGAAATAATATAAATAATAATACATCTTCATAAAGCTGCCAATCAAGGATAAAAAAAACACAACAAATATATAAGGTAGGTCCAAAAACACACAGTAAAAACAAAGTGTAAATGAAACACTCGTTTTAGGGTACCATTTACCTGCAACGGAAATTACCCTTGTCAGTGTACATGTTACCAAGTTAAGTAGGGTGTGTTTCACCGAACACTTGGGATACCAAGTTTTATTTTGACAACCTTTTCGATCATGCGCCATAGTCTGTAAACGTGCAAGGTGCGTTATTTGCACCTTGTAATGTAAGGCCACAACTCATCCGTGCAGGTGGCCTGGATGCATGCGAAGCAGACGATCTCTTCACGCAGCGTACATTCTGACCACTGATCTATATTATACCCTAGATGAAAGATAGCTGAATCGGCATGTTAAACATAGTCATCTGAGTTGAGGACATATACTTCAATGGACGGCTTCAACTCAGCCCATATTTGTGACGTCATCCACTGTACACAGTAAAATACAAATTAGGCCAACTTTTATGACGTCATCCACTATCCAGGGTATAATACAGATCAGGCCCGCCTTTGTGACGTTATCTACTGTCTAGGGTATATTACAGATCACTGTCTGAGGGTCCCTATTCGAGTGGGAATAATCAAGCCGCCATCTCGGTTCCGAAGTCTATAAGAAAGAGAATTGTACACTTCCGCATTCCTTTTATCCTTTCTTGACGCATAGGTTTCGGAACATAGATGACCACTTGCATATTCCCACATGATGAAGGGCCCTCGTTTTGCATAATGCAATAAACACACCATCTATACTTCAAAGACCATGACGTAAATTCGAAATAGCACATGTCAAAAGTATCCTACGTAGTTGAGTTATCGTACCCAAAGTGCCAAGGTAAAGTAATCACCGTTCATATTTTATCTGCAATAAAATATACTCCCAAGTTCTTACTATGCAACTTGAAGGGCGAGGTACAGCTTACAGCTGCTTTGCAACCTAACCCTATGTATAATATTTATATACTATAAAATAAAAAGATTTAAAACAGCTGGATGTTGCCTTCCCTTTTATCTTTCCTCTTTTTCTTCACGGTTTTTTATTAACAGGCATATTTGAAGATAGTCGTCTAAATCCGGTCGTTGAATTCTTGGTTTTTTCATTTGATTGCCAGGAGTTACAGATTTTGAAATTAGAACTGTACAGAAAAAAAGTTTTGTACAATTTTTCGACTTACCGAATATGCCAAGTCGGTAATTAATCGAAACGAAGACAGTATCATGTTTGAGCAAATAATCTGGACCAAAAAAGTCCAAGTCCCCTGAAGAATGAGAAAATGCTCCGCCATGAATCCAAACCATAACAGGTTTTTTCCCTGATAAAGAGTTAGTGGCCAAATTAAGGTGCAAACAGTCATCTTCGCCAATGATATTTCCAATTTTCAAATCGATTTGTGCTGCCTTATCCCTTTTTTTCACCGCGTCACGAATCCCAGTCCATGGCAAAGGAGGTCTTGGATCCTTGAAAAGAAATAGATAAGTTGAGCAATTTAATTTGAAATGGTCAAAACATTTCGAATAATTCTATTTTATAATATTTATTTGGTACCCTACCAACTATTTCTTATAAAATAATCTCAAAATCACTCTTAATTCTAGGCGTTTGCAACCTTTACGACCTTGCTCTGGACTTCCACTTCTTCTAACGTCTATCAATCCAAAGATTGGAGTTCAATCCACGACACCACTCCCATTTCCTTCTCTCTAAGAAGTTATTTTTAGCTTTGCCTTATTCCCCCCAACCATACATCTCCCGTCTATCGTCATGCTCTTACTCCCTCTTCCATTCTGAATCTCACCACTCCGTTCCTATTGCTATGCTTGCTTATCTTTTTTAACTATTATGGCTCGCCCTCACCCTCAACAATCCTGTACCAGCTGTTATACCATGACTCCGAAATTTTCCCCATCTTGCCTCTCGTTGCCTTGCCGTCACTTGTTTCTCTATTCTCTAACATTAGCAGGTCTTCTGGGTCCACGTTTGTTGAATCTTGCTGTCCTCCCACCTTCTGCGTTTCTCTTGGAAACTCCAGGATGATTCCAGTTTCCGGATGAACCTTTTTTCTCCTAGTGTTACCTCCCTCAGCATGTAACTTGGGCAAGTCTAGATCAATCCCATAACCCATCTCCGAAATCTCTCATATAGACCTTCCACACTTTTACACTACTTTCATCTTCAGATTTCCACTTCATAAATCAACATTGACCACGCAAGTGCATCAAAAATCCACAGCTTCATCCTCTAGTTGGCCTTGAACCTTCTCTTTTTTTTACACTCGTCCCATAACCTTTCTCGCCAATTCCATTCTCTTCTTCACCTGAAGCTCGTTTTCATCTCCTGCTTCAAACCAGGAACCTTGGTAGCAGAAGTCCTTCAGCAGTTCCACGACATCATTATTGATTTTCCATTCAAACTTTACCCAACATCTCCTATTCCTGAAAACATCATCTTGATCTTATTCACATCTACCCATCGTCTACCATTAGGACACTAAACAGTCAGGGACTTAATGGATACCCTTGCTCAAGTACTCGTCCTGTCGAGAATTCGAATATCTCGTTCGGTTCTCCTATCTTTACCCTCCTCTTTGTCTCCACAAATATCTTTCTTATCCTGTCCAACAAACCGTTATCTATTGCTCTTTCTTCAACGGCTTCCCAAAGGATCCATCTGTTCACTGAGTCAAAAGCTGCTCTGAAATCTAAACACAGCGCAACAACTTTCCCTTCCTTCCACCCCAAGTTCCTACTCAGCAGATAATTGAGGACAAAAATATCATCTATGGTAACCATTGCTTCTATATTCTATTATAGTATCCCCTTTTCCTACAAACGCCACCCTCCTCCTCTATCCCTCTCGGTATTGGTGGTATCAATAAACCATCCGGGCACACCCCACAGGTCTGGAATCCTACCGTCCTTCTATTCCTTTTCTTTATGTTTCAAACTCCCAATAAATATTTCCTCTCACCGCTCTCCTTCTTGTTTCCCAGTCCACGCATTCAAGTCCCCTCCTATTTAGCACTGACCCCTCCTCTTTTTCCCCTGTCCATTTCTTCATCATTCTCCGTCTCTCCTTTTTCCCCTTCTCCTATTCGCGGATACCAGTCACAATCTTCTTCTTTACATTGATTCCTCCTATGGGCTTTTCATGCTTTTCTCCTGTATTATAATTGACTGTCCCAGAAAAAAAGGTCGTAACAAAGATTTCCGAGAACAGAAAGTCTTAACTATATTATGCTGCGCTTGAGTGTCGTATCTCCATTTGCGGATACATAGAGATACGACACTTCAACGGAGTAGAATAGTTGATACACTCTGTTTTCGGAAATCTTTGTTGCGACCTTTTTCTTCGGGACAGTCGTATTATATTTCACAACCGCCATTTCCTTTTCTGATTCTGACATCATGCCACCCATTTCTCGCCCTTTTACGTGATCATTTATCACTGATTGCATTTCCACAGGTACCCTTTCCGTAATACTGTTCCCATAGCTTTCAGGACCTTCTTACCTACCTACGTTCCGTTCATCATTAATACTTTTCACTTTTGTACTCCCCTCCAGAACCCTTTGCCCTCGTTTTTCAATCCTGAAACACTCCAAAAGGCTACTTCCACGTCTTTCTCTTTTTCCCTTGCTTCCAAATCCTCTTGTCGTTTGTGAACCCCACCAGGGTACCTACATTTTCATTACTCTCCCTTTTTTCCCTGTCATTTACATCTTGTTTACTACCCCGTCTTTACCCTTACGAATTATTACCTCATAATCAAGCCTCTCCGTTCATCCATATCATGTCTCCCAATTTGTATCCTACCACCTTTCTTCATCTGAGTCCACGGCTTTTGCTGGATTTGACACTTTCTTTTCTTCTCCAGCCACGTCAGATCTTCTTCGATTCTTTTCTTCCCTTCAGAAACTTCTTCTTTTCCATGACCTCAAGCTTCTTCTCTTCACTCCACTATAATACTAGAAATATGCATTTTTTCCTCCTGAATTTTGTATATCTTCCAGACGGACTCTTGACTGATTCTCGATTTCAAAGAAGCTCCAAAATTTTCTAACAATTTTTTGTTACGTGATTGCCGTTTGATATGGGATCTGAAATACAGCGGTGCGTCATCTGGTGGTTCAATTTGGCACTGAAATAACGGGGTCATTTTTGAAGGGCGGTGTACAATTCTGGTTCTGTTCAGAGTGGACTACAGTCAAACCTCCATTACTCGAACACCCATAACTCAAATTCCTCTCTAATTCGAACTCTTGCCCTGGTCCCTTGACATTCCGATACTGACAAATGTAAAAAAACCTCTATAACTCGAACTCGAACCTCCCCAACTCGAAATTTTCGAATTCGAGATCATAATTTTGCCAACGACTGTCGCCCCAACTTTATTGCCCTACCTGGCCTCCTTTTGGGTATGGCTTTACTCATAAAAATCTCTAGAGCAACTCAGACGATTTTTGGGATTTCTTACAAACTGGCGCGATACTGTGATGCTCAGATGGCGCGGTGTTCTCACCCGAATGTCCTACAAAATTTAGAGTGATTCCTGAATCACGCCTAGATGTGAATGAAGCAATTTTTGTAGCCCTCAGCAAGCTCAATAAATTTACATCAAAAGAGAAAGTTCCCGCAGTTTGAAGCAACCCAGCATCTCTGACTTCTTCAGGAAGAAATAAAATCCCCTTGCCCCCTCCCCTCTCCTTCCCACATTATAAAATATGAAAAATCAGTCCTTTTCAGGACCAACAATGATTGGAACGTTGAATTTTCATTTTTCATATTTTACTTCATAAATCATCTTTATACATACTATTTCAGTCTAACCTCCGTATCTCGAGCACCTCTATAACTCGAAAGTTTGTCTCGGTCCCTTGCTGTTCGAGTTATAGAGGTTCGACTGTATAAATATGGAGTATTCCAGTCACTAAGCGAATTTTTTGGCATAATAAGGACGAAAAATAATTTAAAAACACTGACAACACATGTAGCATCATGTATCAGTGGCAAATTGACCCCGTTGTCGCCGGCCAGGGTTGCCAGATGGAGCTTGCAGCAAGTTGCCCAAATTGTTGACTCAAATCGCTCAAAATCGTCCAACTAGATATTGCAGGTCTGGTGGGGGAAAACCGAGATGCCTGCATGCACAGAACCAAATAATAATTGTAATTGCATGTGACGAACCTCCATTTCTTGAATCACATAAATGAAGAGTAATAGTATATTATGCACCTAGGGATAAAAAACGCATCTATCCCAAGTTGCATACGATATTTTCTTCAACACATGCATGAACACCAAGGGTATTCGAGTTTTTTTCCCTCCAGCTGGAGTTTTTTTCTCTGCTAGTTTTTTCCCAGTTTTTTCCCTGCTCTGAAAACAGCAACTTCTGTCTGGCTTCACACGCTCGAAACCCCGTGGTTTTCATGCATGTGTTGAAGGAACGAATATAAAAAAAAGAAATGAATAAATAAAATATAAAATAGAATTATGATAAAAAAGTACCCTAATCCAAGTTATTGATATAATAAAGTTCAGTCTTATGCGATCCAAATCATTGCTTGTCCCTCGGCATGCAGAAATTTGTCCGGCTGACATCACACCTTTAAATTGAGATCTAAAATCATAGTGGCACAACTTCACGTGACAGGTAATATGACGGCAATAAGCAGGTCAGATTACCTCTAATACAGGCACTGTGAAGGGTTAAACATTTTTTTTGTAATATTTTTGAGGTGAAGGGTTCAGTATCTACAAAATGGGTTGGAGCAGACATTTTGTGGAAGAGAGAAAAAAGTATGCACGTTGACATGTTATAAATTCAGGACAAATGTCAATTATAAGTTGATGGAATCTTCACCCAGTGTACTGTTGTCGTGAAAAATAATTTCCATTATTTACTGATAGCAATTCGAAACAACAAACAATAAAAAATCAAATGAAATGGATCAGAAATAGTGATACTCATGGAGATCAAAAAGATTTTGCTTTAAATAATAAATATAAGTGGTATGCAGGACACAGGTTTACCACATAAGTGGTAAACAGGACACAGCATTTCATTTGAAAAAGCAACCGTCATCGCAAAAACGAATAATATTTTCCCAAGAAGGCATAGA